>JAYMTH010003566.1:0-10766 GCA_036897465.1 Pelargonium australe | reverse complement strand
AACTTAAAGTTCAGGGTAGTAATTTGCAAAAGGTGTTTAGTTCAGGGTAGCTACCTGCAATTTCCCCTAATATTTATCTTACTTTACAACTGAAGTTGATAATAAGAGAATTGAAAACTAGTGTTGTGTTTTTGGAGTATGTTCTGCATCACCATTCACCACTTGTAGTCTATGGCTGTGAATCTCAACTTACTTTTTCTTTGACTGTATCATCAGCCAAATACGAAGCTACAAAGTCCTTCAAGATCTTGTTATGAAAGCTAAAGCCAGTCTAAGCCATGCCATTGTGATTATAAATTAGGACATGCCTTTTGTCCTCCTTAGCCTTGGGGCAAGCTTACAAACTTTGTTTTTTTGCGGAGAATGGAGGAGTTAAGGGTGGGTCGTAGTAGATAAGAGCTAGATCATGCTGACTCAACTTGATATATAAAAAAATTGTGATGTTCGATCTATATTGATGCACTGTTTAGTTGTAAATGACCACTCTCGAACACGTGCTCTCCACTTTCGAAGGCCGGCTCCGCCATTATTTGTGGATGGGTGTGAAACATCGTCAACACCCAAAGAATTTAGTGTAGACTGAAAAATAAGCATGTGTTGACTTAGTAACAGAAGTTGATTACAAAAGTCAAACAACAAAGAAAGTCAAGAGGTGGTTGTGTACGTGGCTTCAATCACCGGCAGATTATAGGTTACTTTGATTACTTGTAAGTTGTAAATCACTCACTATATTTATTCAATGTCACAACTGTATCTAACAGTTAAACAAACACATACACAGAACCAGCTTTCATCATGGAGCTATTCATGCACTAATAAGAACATATGCATAATACATGGGACGGTTTAGAATCACTAACAAACTCCATAATTAGTCACTTATTGTTTGTCTAAGGACAACAATTTGTAATACAAATATACCATTTTTATATTGTTCTTGGCTTAATGGGGCCGCCGGCAATCCAATACAAACTTTATTTCATTTCTTGTCTCTCAACTCAACAGTTGACAGAGTCTCAGGGAGACAGAGTCCACGCAAGCTCCAATTGCACAGTTGTTGCTTTTTTTTCTTCTTCAGAAATAAAATTAGGGTTCTTAATTAATCATTTCATCAATCATTATCATTCTTTGTCTTTGGTGTTGACTCTTCATCCCCTCAATATTATAAACTCATTTTAATGAAAATAAATTAGCCCCATAACATTCTCCTTCTCCTTCTCCTTCTTGGATCTGATTCAAGAAAAACCCACAGTCCAAATTCCCCAGAAAATCATGAAATCCACGATTGTTCAGTTCTGATCACATTCAGAAAGAAAAAAGAAAATCGATTTCATTATCACAGCCAGAAAGAGATATTGGATCTGACAGAATGAGCAGTAAGCGACAGGTGAAGCTAGACGAGGATCAGATCGCTGAGCTGCGAGACATTTTCCGATCGTTCGATCGGGACAACGATGGGAGCCTGACACAGCTGGAGCTGGGATCGCTCCTGCGGTCTCTGGGTCTGAAACCGAGCGAGGACCAGCTGGAGGCCATCATCAACAAGGCCGACACCAACAGCAATGGCATGATCGAGTTTTCCGAGTTCTTGTCCCTCGTTTCGCCGGACCTCGTCCCCGAGAAGTCGCCGTACAACCAGGAGCAGCTGGTGCAGCTCTTCAGGATGTTCGACCGGGACGGGAACGGGTACATCACGGCGGCGGAGCTGGCGCACTCCATGGCCAAGCTGGGGCACGCGCTCACTGCGGCGGAGCTGACCGGGATGATCAAGGAGGCAGACACCGACGGAGATGGCCGCATCAGTTTCGAGGAGTTCTCTCATGCCATTTCTTCTGCGGCCTTCCAGAACTCCTGGGCTTGATATGTAATGTAATTGAATTCATTATGATTATGTTTGCTTGGATTGCAAGATATGAAACAAATAAAATTTGTGGGTTTGAGATTCAGCTACATTGCAGTTAATTGCTGTGGAGTAAGAGATGATATAAATAATGAAAGGAAAAATCTTGCAAAAGGTTCTTGAACTTTAAACTGATGCAGATCACTGAGTTTTACAAGGGACAGAGACATGAAACTAAGAATGTTCACAACAGATAGATCATGCTTTCTTCTTCTTGGATTTGAGCATCACAAGCCCGACAAATACAGATAATAAGCACAGAAGCAACACGCCAGCATATACGGGTACGAGGATGGAATACTCTTGGGGAAGGAAATACTTGTGGATAAAATGATCCCCATCTACAAATGGCTGAAAGCCCGGAAAATTTTATTACTAAAAAGTAGTTTCTTGGTAACATTGTGATACCAATAGATAAGAGAGTGAGAAGAGTGAACTAACCAGAATGATAACCCAAAATGTATAGTAGGTGAAGATGGTCAAGCTGATAACGGATAGTATGAATCCAACAGCCCTGTCGGCTAATTCCATTCTGTAAAACCCAAATGTGCACAAATCTATAACCATAAAGCTGATAACTGATAAGCACATACAGATAAGCATGTCAAGTAATGTAAGATGCGTCATATAAAGAGGGTTCTAATTCCCACACCCATCTTGGAGGACAAACTTTGTTTAAATGTCTGAAATAATGCATATTATATGATGTAACCAAGTTCTTTTGATCCTCGTTAATCAGGCTAAATCACATATCCACTTATCATACAATATAGTTATAATTATAAAACTATTTTGTTTTCGACTTCATACTTATCTCCACCTTTCTTTCCCCATTTGGAATAGGAAAATCAATCTGATCTGCATCTCCTAATTAACCTTGTGCCAATGAGCTTTTATTTATCTATCAAGTGAAAAAAACTCAGCCAGATCATTGCATTTTTTCTCCTCAAGACTCAGCACTTGTCAATTCAATCAATAATTAACATTTGGATGAAGAACTGTTTACATCACTCTAATACCTTGCTCCTGTCGTGATAAAATAAAAATACCTTGCTCCTGTCATTCTAGGACATGCATATCATTAGACCATGAAGTTCATAGAAAAGTGTGAAAAGATTCGGCATGAGGATCTTCAGTGTTGTACCCATCATTTTATGGCCTTCACAGTTCTAATTGATACACAACCCTCAATTCTAAAAAAAGTATTACAACAAGATATTTAAAATCAATATAATCACTTTATTTAATTAAACATAATATACACTTTTTATAGTGTGAAATAAGAAATTGGAGGTAGGTCATAGATAGGACTGGAACATCTTTGTTTCTTAATTCATCCTGTGAAGATATATGTTACCCCCTCAATCCCAAAATAAGTGCACTCATTTATATTTTGAGAAAAGTTAAGAAGAAGTTAGTTAGTGTCATATACTTTTCCATTCCTACGGACATGTGTTCTAACAAATTCAAGAGATACTAACTAAATTGTCATAGAAACATTATTAATAATTCATGCATAACTAACTTCCTATAAAAAGGAAACAAGACACTTATTTTAGACAAAAATTCAACCCAAACATGACACTTATTTTGTGACATAGGGAGTATATTACTTCTTCTTCTTTTTAATATCCTTAGTAAGTATTAAGGTAAGTTTTATTATGTAACTAGAGTAAAAAGTGTCTCTTCGACATTCTTGATGCAAGGGAACCAACAGTAAACTACTTGGAATTCTTACTCTTGTTTTCCCTTTCAAAACTGTCTCCTTGTAAAAATCAATTAGTACTAGAATTAAAGCATTAGTTTAGTTTATTCTGTTATTGCCATCTAATACCTCTATTACAAAACTTGAAACCTTCATACCCACTCTTCAAAACTTACAAAAAGTAAACAAATCCACCAGCAAACTTGACTTACTGAGGCAGGCAGCCTGCAGCAGGCTACTCACAGGTTCTTATGACCGTTTTTCACAAGCACATTCATATACTCCCTCCGTCCCAAAATGAGTGTCTTGTTTCAATTTTTTGCAAAAATTAAGAATTACTAGATAATTTAGTGTCTTTCTAATATTACCCTCATTTCCCACTTACACCCCACGTGCATATCTGCCCATGTGCATAAGTGATAAGGGTAATATGGGAAAAACAATAATATAATAACCTAAATATAGAAACATGACACTCATTTTGGGACAAAAAATTTAGACAAACATGACACTCATTTTGGGACGGATGGAGTAATATTTTTACTTTATCCTTCCCAAATACACTCAGTGAATAATTAATACCCTGCAGAATTACCATATTTTTCCTCTATAGTAAATAAATAAACTGAAGGAAACTATGAAAACATAAGAAATGAAGAAAGACGCAATACAATACGAGAATTAGTTCAACTTATGATAAAAACTATCAAAATTTATTCACAATTTCTTCCCTCAAATACTCTTCAAACGAATCTTTATGTTGTTAGCATAAGCCACTTATCCCCGGTTACCATAAAAAAAATCCTTTCATCCCTACACTGCAGGGCAATTGGAATTGCCAAACTACAACTATATGAATCTAGAAGTCATTTACAGACGAAAGGCAACATCAATTTCCTCAACCAACTCCAAAAGAGAGAAACCTAAATTGTGACAAAATGGAGCTAAGAAAATTTTGTTTGAAGTAGCAAACAGGAACTTATGTGAGATCTGTAATTGACCTTCAATTCAGGGAACAGATTGTCCCTTCTTTCCATTTCTAAGATTCTTGTATGGACACATATATGATACATGACAGCAATCACATTCTTTTGAAATATTTGATAAAAACATAGAAAGCTAGGTCTCGATAGTTTCTTAGTTTTAGCAAAATACACGCAATAAATCTCATATACATACTCAGATCATTATATTCTCCCGAGATTTTCTAGGTATTCATTTTCGAATGAACAATAAATCACAAAATAGGAAGCAAATTCAGGTCGAAATTCGTAGACAAGCAACAGCGTGTTAGAAGGATCGTACCTGTTGTCGCTGCAGAGCAGAGGGTGCGAACAAACGTAGCAGTTGGAAGAGGAGGCTGCGAAATTTGCTTGAATTTGATTGCTCTTTCATTTGGGCCTTCGGGCGGTTGAAAACCCAATTTTAATTGGGCTTTATATGACCCAGTTAATCAATTGGTTTGAGTGGGCTTTGTAATCAAATATGTTAGTAATTCTCTATCTGATGGGTTCGAGCCCAAATATGGGATTTGTTTATTTGTTTTGATCAGATTTAAATTCATTTTAAAATGTGTTCTTGTCCGATAAAATCCATTAAATTTAAATTACATATATAGTATCAGAAATAACAGTCGAAATAAACAAATAGCTGATATGGTTAAACATTTTTGTAACCTCCAAATCAATTATCAGTATAATTTAACTATGATTAACCCATTATTAATGCAAATATAGGAAATGAAAAGGGGCAAAACCGGAAGTACATTAAAAATGCTTCCATTCTTCTTTAATCCCTCCCTCCAAGAAAACACTCCACAGTCCACACCATAGCAAGCAAAGCAACGTCTCTGTTTCTCACTCCCTCACCTCGCTCGCTTTCTCTCTCAAAATTCCAAATCCCACACCATCATGCAGAGGCAATCTCTCGGATCGCCGGTATCGAAGCTCCACATCCATGGAGGTGCCGTCTCAAAATCAGAAGATATCATTTCAGTAGAAGATCAGTCGAAGCGGAAGGCCCAACTAGATTCGCCGCCTTCGTCACTCGTCGACGGCCAAGAGCGCAAACAAACAAAACCTTGCAAATTTTCGTACTCGCCATCAAAACCTGACAGGCTCATTCACCTCATCCCCGTCCTCATCCTCCTCTGCTTTCTCGTCCTCTTCCTCTGCTCTCACCGCCCCTCCCGCTCAGGTAATCTCAATCCCCGATCCAACTCATCATTTCAATCTCAATTTCCACACCACTTCATTCCTCAATTCCTCGCAGATTTGGCTGAGTTTAGAGATTTCAAGCTACCGTCGACGGAGAATATAGGTACAATGCGGATTCTGATCATCACTAGGCAGCGTGTTTTAATTTTGGTTTTCTTATTTCGGTTTCGATTATTGCAGCTGCGGCCGAGATCGGGCGATTAGTTGAGGTCCGTACAGACGATGTGTTGGCGATTCGGAAGTTGCAGGAGACGGTAACGCGCGGCTCCAAATGTCGGTATCACAGAAAATCCGGCGATTTCTAATACTGTGTTTCTTCGCCTACTCGGTTTGGGAGCTCACACGTGTAATGGTCTGTGTGATAGCGTAGGTAGGGCAGTAGAGGAATGTCCGTTGCTAACGGTAACCGTAGGTCTGGGTCACGTGACGATAGGCGTGATCATTGGGCGTGGAAGTAAAGGGTAGATGATGATTATTATTTGATGTCCTCAGGTGGGGTCCACTACTAGTCTATACATTATAGGGTTATAGAGAGACAATAAATATTAGTGTACGTCGCGGTACCATATGACGTTGAGGTAGGGCCATTTGGCTTTTCCATTTTAATCCATAATTGAGGTTGGCCTCCCAACTTATTCAATTCTTTTGAATTTTGTTTACCTCAAATTACTGCTTAATTAATGTATACACAAATAATAGAGTTTAATTTGTTGTGAATATTAGCAATAAACTCCGCTAGTTTAAAATGCTCAACATTAAGTTATTGACTTGTTACGATATCATGTTAAATATGATTTAGTGAGTATGAATGTGAGATACTATAGATATATTTTCAAATATGTAGAAACCATCAAAGTTATTATTTTGGGGCAAATTTTTTGTTGTTGTTTTAAATTGGTAAGTTTTTGTTGCAAAATCAAAATATTAAATTTTAGTGGAGCCTAAGTATAAAAGTGCAAAAAACTTCAAATGTAAAATATATATATTGGTTGTTGGAAGAAGTTCAAATGTTGTAGATAATAAAAAAATTGTCTGGTAAAACAATTTCTCGAAGGATGTCGAAATGAAATTTTGGATTATGAGATTGTTTAGTAAATTTGTCTCAAAGGAAGTATTATTTTGAAATTACTAGAAAGTTTTTAGATGAACAAATACAAAGTAAATATGTTGTCAACCCTCGCTATCTATCGGTTGCCTCCTCTTACTCTATGGTTGACCATCATCGGTCTTTGGTGGACCTCTATGCCATTCTCTTTCTTCATGGTCGACCTTCTCTATCATTATCTTTATGTAGCTTCAGCTCTCTCTTTCTCTCTACACTTTGTGTCATCCATGTGAAGCTTGAGACTGGTGTTGAAGATGGAGCAAGATGATGATGGGTACTTTTGGAGTGATTTTTTTTTTTACAAGAGCTACAATAACTCCCACAAGATCCTCTCACCTCCCATAGAAAGAACTCTTATAAGAGCTCATGTGAAAATGAATGTCTATGAGTTGCCAACTTTTAGGTCAAATGTGTATATTGTTTGCTTCTACATGAGAGTAAAGTAGAAAAATCAAATAGTCATTTAAAGACGTTGGCTCATAGTTCAGCATTTGCATCGTGTTTGTCAACATGGCTATATATGTACCACTTCAAGAAAAGCAACAAACAATGCTATAAAACATCTATTTTAAATGTCTTTGTAAATGTAATGAATCAAAAACTCTTCAATGTGTTTGGTCCATGAAAATGATCAACCAAAAAGAAAAGAGTTTTGATGAGTGGAGTGATATTTAAGAATCAGCTTGAATTGATTTGAGTAAAAGAAATGGAAAAGTAAGTGCACATGGCCTTATGGTTAGTAAATAAGCAGAGTGAGTGAATGTATTGTAGATTTACATTATTAAAGCATCTTTACTATTAAAACATTCCATCATAAAATGTGTAGGTTGATGTGTAAATATATGTTGTACAATTAGGTAAAATGGGAAATACAAAAAATCAAGTGGAGTGGAGAGGTTGTGGAGCTAAAACTAATTAAAAGCAACCCACATGTCTGTATTAATTACAATCAACACAAAAGTACACTGTTGCCCAACTGTTTGGTATAGGTTTTGTATGCCCAAATTCATATTCTAATTAAATCCACATCCAACCTATACATACATATTTCAACCTGTTTCTCTGATAAAAACTACAGCTTTTTCCTTTAATTGTGAGGGAAGAAAAGAGTAAATACCATGATAAATGTTCAAATTTATTGTAAATCTGGTTTAAGAAAGATGTTTAATATTGTAAAAGTTGTATGATGACACAGCCTGTTCTATATTTGCCTCTTCCCAAAATAGAAGAACAAAGCAAACTAATCAAGAGGATATGGGAACATTCAAGAGTTTTGACACATTATGTACACAAGCAGCAAATCATAGGACCAATCCCTTCACAGGCTCATGCTTTGAAGGCAGCTCGTCGCCGAGTGCACCAGATGCCTTGGGAGATTCGGACAGATGAACCTGAGCAAAATCATCCACCATTTTTCTTTTCTGGTCATCTTCGACCACTCCTGGTTTGTCCTTTGCCTTCTGTCCGACTTCTCCAGCAGCCTTGGCAACCTTGTTGAAAGCACCCGTTACCCATGTAGCCCCAGTGAATACATATCGGTTCTTCATTATGGCAGATCCAGCACTGCTCACCTTTTCCTCTGCAGCTGCAAAGGCTGACTTGGTTTTTTCTGAAACCTGGAACTTCTGATCTACTTCCCGAACCTTGTCACTCACCACAGTAGTACCAACGGTTATCTTCTCTGTCAGTCCAAGTTTCTTATCGAAGGAAACAACTTTCGCCGATGCTGTTGATGTTAACTGGTGCTTCTCATCAAAGGACTTTGCCTTGCCAACCGCATCTTTGCCCAAAATAAAACCTTTGGCAAGCATGCCGCTAACAACATCCTCTGCCTTGCGCAAAGCAGACTCAGCACCATTAGGGCTTTTAACTTCTGTTACCTGCAGAGATATGATCAGCCATCAGACCGGACACATCTAAGTTGGAAAAAAACGCAATATAGAAGTTAGTTCAGTGCAAGAGCCTTACGGGTGGTGCTGAAGCAGCAGGAGGCAACTCGTAGTCTGGTGCCAAAGTTATGGTGACTGACATATCAGCAATTGTCGCTCCCTGATTAAACATAAGGATTTCAAAAATGATGGTCAGTAAGCCCAAAAATATTAATTTCTTTCAACTTAATATGTACTGCATGAAATCACAGGTAATTTGCACACAACATAAAATGATTTTTCAATAATATAGAAGCAGTTATATAATTTCTTCATGTACTCCACATGAAATATTCTCAATAAAAATGCCTGGGACTACATGCATCGAGAAGTAAAATTACCGAAAGAAGAACAGCAGTATCTGCTCCTTGTGAGTCCTTGAAGGTAACATATGCTACTTGACACTTCTCGTCATCACTGCATGGACATACAATAAGCTTAACACCATGCAACTAAGAAACAGAAAGGAGGAAACACCAGAACTCTGCAAGACTAGTACCTAAGCATTTCAACATATTCAATATCACCGGAGAAAGAAAAGAACTCCGTGAGGTCCCTCTCACTGGCTCCAAGGGAAACATTGCTGACTTTAACGGTTTTGATCTGCAGAAGGAATAAATATGCCGGTTCAATTGCTTAGATTTCTTACTGATCCGACACTGGAAGAATAATAATCATTCAACATCAACAAAGCAATCACTCCTACATTATGGATCATTTCAAGCACAAAGTTTTAATGCTCTGTGACTGTTTAGAATAATCAAGAGACCCTACACCTTTTTCACGATCAACATTCAACACAAACAGATTCAACATGTAGACAAAAAAAAAAAAAAAACATGAAACCAAAAGACAGAAAAAGAACTCATGTTTTCAGACACAAACATCATGCATTTTAGTTATGAAATCATTCCCAAAGTTCCAAGTCCCTTTAAAGTATTTATCTTTACTTGCAAAATTAGTAACATATTGATATTTGAAGATGTAACCTACAATTCATACAATCATGCTGTATAATAAAGTTCGTAAAGCACCAAGTTTCAATAAGGTCTAATGGCGCAAGGTGGCTGTGATACATATGTAGAATGGCTGAATAATAAGTCAGAGATGCCTAATTTATTTAGGCCCCACAACGGGCAGTTTAGCAATCTATTTACAAGACTTTTTAGTTTCCTCAATTCAGACAAGTCTTTGTATATTTTCACATATCCTTTAACGTATTGGGCCTGCACAACTAATGAACTAACTACAACTAAACATGCTTCATATGCATATAATACTCCTCATTTAATAAGAATTAAGATGCATGGACAAGATATTAGCACAACGATCATTGATTTGATTTGTAAATTAAATATAGTCCAAGATAGTATCTCAAAATCAATGCAAAGCTCATTGGTTGTAGCTTGAGAAAGAGAGGAGGCAGAATAGAGTAACAAAACAAATATGCATACACATATTGGGGGCTTTAGATGCTAAACTATCAAGCTTTGTTTTCGGTAGAGTATTCTCATTCTATTCACTAATATAGCCAGTTTACCATTAAAAACAAACAAGTAATTTGGCGTGGACAAACGAACAAACCATAAAGTAAACATGAGAGATTATGGAAAGAAATTTGGCACTTAATCAAACCATGAACATTTGTATTAACTAGTAAGTTAAATATAGGACCCAATAGATTCCTATTCCCCTACAACTAAAGAACAACGAGATAAATCCAACATACTACGCAAGACGTTAAAAATTATTAACTAGCATTCCATGCATAGCTCCTGGGAACTAAGATCCATTTGGGTAAACGGCCAAGTGCCTATTAATGAATCAATTACAAGACTGCAGGATTGGAAACTTGTTTCACTAATTTATTCATATCACAGCTTCCCTACAGTCACCATTATATATATATATA
>JAYMTH010003565.1:0-10766 GCA_036897465.1 Pelargonium australe | reverse complement strand
ATATACACTTATATATATATATATGTATAGATAAGTGTATATATACTAGCATTAAGTAGATATTGCTTTATTTAAATATTTGATAATAATTTTTTTTTTTGAACGAAAATATTTGATAATGTTAATACTTAGATAATTATTAAAGTAAAGATAACAATATATAATGTGATAAAGTTGTTATTATTTATCCTCTTTTTTAGTATTCAATTAATTATATGAATAATATCCATCTACGTAATTATACCACTATATAAAGGTAAAAGGAAAAACTTATGTAACCAATTGAAGGTACTCTCTCTCTTTTTCTCATTGTTCAATTTTTTTTTTTACGTTCTTATGTCATTGCTATTTCATATTTTTGTTAGATTTTGAAATTTTAATGTGTATATATTGTTTCATTATAATGTGTTGGTTGTGGTATATATATGTGTATTAAATCGTATTCATATTTATATGTTGCAGATTTAGATATACATATTCGTTTATGTAATTTGTTTATGGTATAATAATATATGTGTTTTAAATTGAATTTATATTTTTACATACATGTAAATATATTGTGTTTGAAGTTATTTAAAACTGATGCATTATATATATTTCTTATTGAAATTGTTCTTATTCAAGTTAGTGATTCATCTCTTTTCAAAAAAAAAACAACAAAAAAGTAATTGTGATTTCTCCACAAATAATAAAGAAGCCTTCAAGGACATCGGAGATGAGTACGACACTACTATCCCCATTTATTGAAGTCTGTCGCTTCCTAAGTATCACAATCAGGTTTTTATGGAAAATGGTACCTGTCAATATCCTCAAATATCTACAAGTAAAGGCTCCAAATCATTGCAATATCCCGAGTGTCAATGTATAAGAAAGTGAAAAACAGAAACACCTTAGAAAGTCTCAATTTACAATCTCTACTATGGATTATGCACAAAGTATCAAGATAGTAGTCGATTAATTAAGAGGTCATCATATATATGCATCGACCTTCTAGACTAGGCCTTTTTTTTCCAAAAGCAAGGCACATTTAAAAACATCAATCCATATTTGAGGGCAATCCAAAAGTTTGGCTAACATTAATTGAAGTTAGACATTTAATGAGTGGATAATTAAATATTTATTCATTAAATCAATCAATTGTGAAAGTAAATATTAATTTTTTTTTCTAAACCATGAGGTTTCTGAGCGGGCCCGCAAACTCGCGGTTGGCACCTTTAAGCCGTTCTACCACATTAAAAGGATATGTCGAGACCCGAGCAACGCCGGGTTAAAAAGCTAGTAATAATAATACTTTCATAAAATAAATAAGTAAAATAATAATATACACCTAAGCAAAAAACACCTCATCAGACACGTAATCACCCACGTCATCAATTTTTTTTCACCGAGGCACTATAACCTCCACGTAGACGAAACTTAACGGAAAAATTGAAGGATTGTGACGGCGGGTACTCAATTGGGTTCAAAATAAAAATATGTGTACTTAATTGGGTATGAAATAATAGTCTGGATACTCAATTGGACCGAATACAAGTGTAGGTACTAAATTGGGTACACTTGCAAAGATTGGGTACTAAAAAAAACTTTTATCCCAAAATAAAAATTGTTTTACATAACTAAACGGGCCCTAAGTCTCTCTTTTCATTTTCTTTTCTTTTGTTGTTTTATTATTTAAATAAATGAAGTGATATGTTGGGCTTTAGGGTTTGTTTCCTAGCTTAAAACTTGAGCTTAATATTTAGGTTTGATTTGTTCATATGTTGATTGTTGGGCTAGGGACTTTGGGCTGTATTTTTTTTTTTTTTTTTTGTTTTTTTTTTTTAGGCAAAATTACATGTTAACTTAGCTTTTAGTTGTGAGACTATTAGTTTAATTAATTAGCATTTTGCTTAGCATTGGAAATATCTATGTGTTAGTTCTTGTTAATATTATTCAAAAGAAAATTTCAAAAATGATTTTGATTTTATATTGTGACTTGTATTTTGAAATTTGGTCACTTGACCAATTAAACGAAAAATCAAAAAATATTTTATTTTCTTGTTGTTTTCAATTCAGCTACTTTGCCACGTAAAACCAAAAATCCAAAATCATTTTTAAAAGGTTTTGCTTTCGAAATGAGATTAAAAATTCAATTGGTGAACATGTGTCCATGGAATGGATTTTAAGTCATATTTTGAGATCGTTTTGGCGTAAAATAAATTTGTCAAATTGTCTCGATGTCTTTCGGTATACAACCGGAAGCTACAAGAAAACCACAAAATAGCTACGGTGTATAGATAGGAAAATCCCTAGTTAAAACGGTTTAGGTAGGGATTTAGTTAGGAAAAATTTCTCTAACCAATAACATCGTAGCTAAATTAGCTACGGATTTAGCGAGGGATTTTGCAAGGAAATTCTCACGCTAAATCTCTAGCTAAAATAGAGAGGAATTTTCCTAGCTAATTCCCTACCTAAAATAGAAAGGGATTTTTCTAGCTAAATCCCTAGCCAATTAGAGACAAAATTTTCCCTAGATAAATCCCTAGTAAAATGTTAATTAATTATAGTTTATAATGAATATTATTAATTCAAATTTAATATTTGTTCATGTAAAATCATAATTAAATAATACTATTTGTGAATCCGATATGTTAATCAAAGCACAAACTTAACAATAGTACTTAAATAGTCGCATAAGTTATAGAATCCAAGTTTAAGAGTTCAAAACAAAATGTGCATGTTCATAAGTTCATAAAAAAAACTAAACACCAGTCAGAGGATCACTAGAACGAGTATCTGGGTTGGGGCAACTGTGATCGGGTGATGGTTGCGGCTCAGGCAGATGGTCACTTTGTCGTCTACGTAGCTAAATATTCTCCTTCTCCAATGCGTCTACGTAGCCCGGTGCCTCGCCTGAAAAAAAATGAACAAATTCAAATAATTAGTAGTTATTGTGTACGAGTTCACTTATATAAAATAAATATATAATTTAACGTAAACCTTTTGGCCAATCCAGCAAACTATAAAGCATCATTCTGTGCTATGCAAATTAAGACCTTGCAAATGCCAAGATGAATACAAATGAAAAGCAAAGCATCAGTGGCACAACACATGAATGCTTTCAAGTGTCAACCAATAATCTATATATGACCCACTAATTTTAAATTGAAACCTTATAATCATTACTTAATTGACACAAATATTTAGCCACCCATAAATTGGTAAGATTAGACACAGTTATGGTATGATTACACAATACACATCAGATACTAATATGCATTAATACTTAATGAAAATAGGAAATCTTAAGTATAGTCTATTCACCCTCTTTATCTAAATTGTATGTATTGAATACTTTTTATCAAACCATTATATGAATAACTATCCTATGTTCTTGGCACATAAACATTTTCGTAAGCAGAGATACAATTATATATCCTTACCATCTATTTGAAAAGAAAAGCGGACTTGAATTCTTTAATCACAAATTCAAGACCAACTTACATAAATAAAATTGTAACATGCTTTTACCTTACGAGAAACATGAACGACGGCAGAAACCGAACCCTCAACATGTGTCGCCTGAACCGGGGCATTCAGATCCCCTCTACGACGATTGGATCTTGCCTGTTTACTTTTAGTTGTTTCCTAGGAAAGATGAGCCAAAGAAAAAGCAGTCCTGCCCTGAAAACAATTCTATGCATTGTCCCATCTTTATTAAACTGTTAGTGATGGATACAAACCAAAAAGAATGCATGAATGTGGTGGTAAAACAAACAAAACATTAGAAGATACAGAAGAGGAATTGTTGACAAATGAGAGTGATTCCATTTGATATTTAAATGATGGTGCACATGGCAATACCTTCTCTATTTATAGAGAATGAAGTTTTTCAAACCAAGTGTTAGTTCAACATCTGAAATTACAAGAGAATTCATCATTTGTCAATGAATACGACATGCGGCACCACAATGTGCGCTAGGAATTGTCTATAAAAGTTTCTAACTAATAGTAAGTGAGATTGTAGAGACCACTAATGTTTCCGGGTTTGATTTAAATTTTTTCAGAGAATCCGATGTGTAGATTAAATGTTCTAAGTATCATGCGCAAAATTTGGGGACGTTTGGATATTGTTTCAACCTTTGATCGTGGAAAAAACGACGTGTGGACCATCGATTTTAAATAGGTTGGATTTGAATCGATTCTCGGCCGATAGAGGTGAAATTTCGCACATAAGATCTATTTGTGGAAACGAACATATCCAACGGAACAAAATTTAACAAAAACGAATAGAACATGCGGCTACATAATGTGCACTAGTATTTGGCTAGAAAGGTTTCCAACTAGTAGTAAGTAGGGTTGTGGAGACCCCTAATGTTTTCGGGTTTGATTTAAATATTTTCAGAGAACCCGATTTGTAGATTAGATGTTCTAAGTGTCGTGCGCAAAATTTGGGGACGTTTCGACCTTTGATCGTGGAAAAAACGACGTGGACCGTCGATTTTAAATAAGTTGGATTTGAATTGATTCTCGGCTGATAGAGGTGAAATTTCGCACATAAGATCTATTTGTTGAAACGTACATATCCAACAAAACAAAATTTAACAAAAATGAATAGAACATGCGTCTACACAATGTACACTAGTACTTGGCTAGAAAGGTTTCCAACTAGTAGTAAGTAGGGTTATGAAGACCCCTAATATTTTCGGGTTTGATTTAAATATTTTATGAGAACCCGATTTGTAGTTTAAATGTTCTAAGTGTCGTGCGCAAAATTTAGGGACGTTTCGACATCGTTTCGACCTTTGATCGTGGAAAAACGACGTAAACCATCGATTTTAAATATGTTAGATTTGAACCGATTCTCGGCCGATGGAGGTGAAATTTTGCACGTAAGATATATTTGTGGTATAATGGACATATCTAACGGAACAAAATTTAAGAAAAACGAATATGTCATGCGGCAAGCTACACAACGTGCACTAGTAAAATAATTTAATGATTAGAGAGGGAATTTATTTAGCTAGTGATTCCCTCCCAAAATCAAAATTTTATTTTCTTGGTAGGGACCCGTCGCTAATTTCCTTAGCTAAAAAAAAGCGGTAACGAAAAAAATTGGTGCAAAAAATTCCCGCCAAATTTTTCCTAGCCAATATTATTCCCTCTCTAATTCCCTAGCAAAATTAAATTTAGCTAGGGATTTTTTTCCCACTTTTTTCCCTCTCTAAATTTCCCTAGCCAATCACAAGTTTTCTAGTAAGTTATATTTTGAGTTCGTTTTGGCGTGAAATAAATTTGTCCAATTGTCGCTATGTCTTTCGGTATACAACCGGAAACTATCCAATAATTGTGACTCGAATGTTAATATTTTATTCACATGTTCATTGTATAAATATTGTTTCATTTAACGTGCATATCACATGCATGTACGTATTATTTCACTCACATGTATATATATATGCTCACATGTCAAACATAGTCTTGTGCATATTTCACATGCTTGCATCTTATAGTTATTTATTCACATTATATATATGCATGATTGATTTATCGCTTTTGTAGATATAGTATTTGTTACAATATTTTAATTCTTGTATTTATTATTGTATATACATTTCACATTTGTGAATATTGCTTGTTTGCTTGTATATAAATTGTACATATGCATACTTAGGAATCAATAGAATTAATACTTTGTAAAAATCGGTATAAAAGCAACGGGGGTCGGCTTTTGTCGGGCGCGTGAGGGTGCCTAACCCCTTCCCTCGTGCGTACCCAATCTCCTTACCTATTCTCTGGTTAAAGGTGTTGGTTTGGTTGCACATTGTTTTTTAAAATAAAAATGTGTGGCCATTGTTTTGGTTCTCAAACCTTAAAACCCGGTGGCGACTCTAAACCTTATATGTATGAAAATAGGCGGTCCAACGCAACACCATCACATCATTTTTAAGGACGGGGCCACATCGGCCTCGATGGACCTATCCCGCGCTGCCTTCCGACGGGGTCGCGCGCCGAGATGCGTGGTTCGGTGTCCTTACAAGCTCCCTCCTTTTGTTGTGTAATTTGTCAGAACTAGATGGTACTTGCATGTCCATCCTAACAGCAAGACATTGATTGTCATTCTCCTTATCTGCATATGAAGTAACATTCTCCATTAGTACATGTAGATATCTACCTCATGAGGCACACACTTCATACTGCAAAGATACTACAAATAATAAGAGACACATCAACACTATTTGCTTTTTTGCACTCACCGCCACTTCTTTTATCACCCCAAATTCATACTCAGATTCAAAAAAATTCTTACTTGTGGTGTGGGGTTTTATAGGGAACATCATTCAAATGAAGAATAATCTAAATTACAACTTGTTTTTAATTATAAGAATGACTTAATGAGGATTATTTAATTTATCTATGACTCATTCCTCCTGAGCAGTTTTTATTGTTGGTTGGGATGAACAAAAGAAGAATAGGACAAGAGTGAAATTATAAGTCTGAGTAGAGTTAATACGTCTCAAAATTAATACATATACAACATGTAGATCAATAATCAAGGAAGTGAACATTGAACAATTCCATATTCATAATTTGGAATCGAAGAGGAAGAATGTTGAATAATCTCAAATTCGAAAGTGATTGGAGAAGATTGTTTTGGATTTGAACAGAAATTGTGGAATTGATTGGAGTCTATCAACTTGATGAGTGATTCAACTTCCTTTGAAAGTTCAATGTGTGAGAGAGATAGAGAGAGTATGAAAGAAGCGCCGCTCATAGGAGAAGAGAAAAAGAATCTACAGGTAGGGTTAGAAGTATAAGTTTTTATTTATACGATGTTACTCAAGCGAATAAATCATGATGGACCATGGATTGGGCTTAGTGTATTCGTGGGCTGTTGATAACGAAACAAATTGGGATCTGTTTGGTCGTACGATTAAATGGATCGAGTGGTCTGTTTTGAAACAAGAGGTAATAGACGATTTTTGCGGGTCAGAAGAGGCCGGGTGTAATTTGCACAACCATAGTCTCAACCATTTATTCTCGGCCATTAGATCTATGTGTTTAATTTTAATCATTAAAATGTTAACTTGCCAATTTACCAACGACATTTTTTACTGTATATCATTACAATTTAAACTCGTTTGTTTTTTGTGACTATTAATCTTCATTCTTCATATATGCAAAGCGAAAAAAAGCATATATCAATCATTCTTAGTTTCTTCAAAATATTAGCACAATAACATGTTTCTGAAACTAATTAGTCCAAGGGCAAATTGCACTGGACCCTTATGGGCAATGGCGGAGACAAGGGGCGGCCGTGGTCGGCCGTTGCCCATGCCAGCCGTTTCTTTTTTAATTTATACTAATGAAATCTAAATTTTTTCTAAAATGGTCTTTGGTTCAACGGTTAGCGTGCCTCCCCCTTATACTTCAGGTGCCAGGTTCGAAACCTGGAAATGACAATTTATTTATTTATTTTAAGCTTTGTAGTTAGTCAGCCCAATGAAGACTAACCTTGTAGTCAGCCCAAATTTGAATCCCAATGAAGACTGAAGCCCATTTAGTAAAAACACAACTAAATATTTTAACAGCTCATTTAATCAATTCAAATAAACATTTTCACTTTCCCTTTTCATCTCAACACCATTTTCTCACCAGTTACCAAATAGAACAAAACGATAAAAACCAGAGAATCATTTTCAGATGTTTCTTTTTGTCATTTGCTTGGTCTCCTTTTTAGAATCTCTGGGCATCATTTTCGGGCAAGGCTTATAAGGTACTCTAATCGCTTGTATTTAATTTATTAATTTATAGTTAGAAATGAAATATTTGTCTACACCAAAGTTTGTCTCATACAAAATTGAGCCTAAATTTTGTTATTATTATACTAAATTTGTTGTTATTCTTGCAATCCGAATTCAGATTTGGACCTAAACCTCTAACATTGCACTTTGGAAGCATATTGATTTACAAGCAACTTGACTTGTTGGTAAGTTTTCTCTTTTATTATTTGATTAAAATGAAATTTGAATAAATGATTTATATGAACATCGTGTTGATTTACTAAGTTGCTGGTTATGAATTAATTTGTGTCACTGTGTGTGTAATGTGTTCCAAATGTTTGTTTGGTTGATTTAATTTTGTGAGTTGCTTGTTTTGGTTAACATGATTATTCATGGTCATTAAAGTCCAATTTGCATTATGCAGGTTACTTATCCAACACAACACTTATACATATTACTAAATTTATACAGGACATGGATAAGTTTCTTATAAAAAAACCTAAACTACATGCGAGTGAAACTACAATTGAGGCAACTACCTCTGATGCTAAAAAGAAAAGTATTGAATTTAATCTGGATAATCTTCCAAGTGATCCCGGTCTACGACCTCCTATTTCTTCTTATCATGTAAATGAGCAAGATCTTGTTCGTAGAGCATACTTGCAAAAAGGTCCATGTCAACCTCTACTAAATGAGTTTCCATGGTCAGAGTTTGGAAGTAAGCGAAGAAGGTTTAATAAAGATTGGTATACCATTTACAAGGATTGGTTGGAGTATAGTGTAGAAAAAGATGCGGTATTTTGCTTATATTGCTATCTTTTTGGTCATGAAAGACCAACACATGGGTGGGATGCTTTTATTCTTGTTGGATTCAAAAATTGGAAAACTCCCGAGAAGTTGCGTGCTCATATTGGTAGTCAAAGTAGCACTCATAATATGTTTGTTGAGAAAGGTGAGAACTTGTTACGTTCCAAACAACATGTTCAAAATGTATTGGCAAGACATTCGGATCTTTCTCGCAATGAGTACAAGATTAGGCTACACGCATCTCTTGAAGCTATACGGTACTTATTACGACAAGGTCTTGCTTTTCGAGGACATGATGAAACTTATTATTCTATGAATAAAGGAAATTTTCTTGAGTTTGTGAAAGTTCTTGCAAATAATTGTGATGAGATAAAAAAGGTTGTTTTGCAAAATGCTCCGGAAAATAATAAGATGACTTCTCTTGATATTCAAAAGGATCTTGTATGTGTTGCAGCAATGGAAACAACAAATGTTATTATTAAGAACATTGGTGATGAATTCTTCTCTATTCTAGTTGATGAATCTCGTGATATTTCAATGAAAGAGCAAATGACAATTGTTTTGCGCTACGTCAGTAAAGAAGGCGAGGTTGTTGAGTGCTTTTTGGGGATAGTTCATGTAGCAAATACAAGTGCTTTAACACTTAAAGCTTCCATTGATGCAATATTTTCAAGATTTGGGTTGAGTATATCAAGGTTGCATGGCCAAGGATATGATGGTGCGACTAACATGCGAGGTGAGTTCAATGGACTGAAAGTTCTAATTTTAAAAGAAAATGCATTTGTCTACTATATCCATTGTTTTGCTCATCAATTACAATTGGCATTGGTTATTGTTGTTAATAAACATGCTCACTTGGATTTGGTTTTTAGTATAATTTCAATGATCACAAATATTGTTGGGGCTTCTGCTAAACATTCTGATATTCTTAAGGAAGCACAAGCAAACTTAAGTCTTAAAGGACTTGATTGTGGTGAAATTACAACGGGAAGAGGTTTAAACCAAGAAAGGGTTCTTAAACAACCGGGTGACACACGTTGCAGTTCTCATTTTCATTCATTATTGAATTTGATTCATTTATATCCATCAGTGCTTGTTAAACTTGAGAGTATTCGTGATAATGAATATGGTGAGAAGAAAGGGGAAGCATTAATGTTGCTTGAAAGGATGGAAATTTTTGAATTTGTATTCTCTGTGCATTTTATGAATGATATGTTGGGGATTTCATTTGAATTGTCAAATTCATTGCAAAAAAGTGATCAAGATATAGTCAATGCAATGGAATTAGTTCGATCCGCAAAAGAACGACTTCAAGTGATGAGATGAGATAATTGGAATTCTTTTTTAACAAATGTGTCTTCATTTTGTTCCTCACATGCTATTGTTGTTCTGAATATGGATGAGACATATGTTCCACTTGGAAGATCACGTCGAAGTACTCAAGAGTTCACAAACTTACATTATTATCGATATGAGTTGTTTAACTCTGTCATAGATCGTCAAGTTCAAGAGTTGAATAACCGATTTAGTGAAACGACAACCGAGTTATTGCTTTGTATGGCATATTTTAGTCCTCTTGATTCCTTTAGAGCATTTGACAAGGGAAAACTTCTCAATCTTGCTGAATTTTATCCTAGTGACTTTTCTCCAATAGATCTATAAGTTATTGCCTATCAACTTGATTCATATATTCATAATGTGTGTTCTAATCCAGAATTTCAAGGTTTGAAAGGCCTTGTAGATCTTACTAAAATGATGGTGAAGACAAAGAAAGACGGTGTGTTTCAACTTGTTTACAAGTTATTGAAGTTAACTTTGGTTTTGCCTGTTGCAACTGCAAGTGTCGAAAGGGTGTTTTCCGCGATGAATATTGTCAAAAGAAAGTTGCGAAACAAAATGGGAGATCAATGGTTGAATAATTGTTTAGTAACATACATTGAGTCTAAGTTTTTTGCCACCGTTACTAATGAAGTAATTATGGAGCATTTTCAGAATATGAGGACACGTAGGCAAATTCTATAGTTTTGTGTTTACAATGTTCTACTTGGTATTTGTAGAACAAGTCTAAATTTTTTGTTATTGTAATTAATTATGTAATTATGGACTCGTATGTACGTTCTATACTTTTGGTGTATAAAATATCATATTTAGTACTTTTGAATGATTTTATCATATCGAATTCATGGTATTATAATT
>JAYMTH010003564.1:0-10768 GCA_036897465.1 Pelargonium australe | reverse complement strand
TGTGAACCGGTGAAGAGAATGTGTAGTTGGAGTACTAATGGTGATTTAAAAAATAGTAGAAGGATCAACGGTGATATAAGTGTATAGTTGGAGTGTCATTGGTAACTTTAACCCTAAAAGATATAACCTAAGTTAACTAACATAGGAAAATGCAATTAAGTTACACTCATGATGAGCAAAAGACCTATTGTGGTCAACTTGTTAAGAGAGAGAAAAAAAGAAGCGTTTCTGTTCATAGTCATTAGATATACAAGTCTTATTGTGTAGCAGTTTACACAACAAAAACAGAACATATATCGTCATCAAAGTCGCACTTGATCCGTCTTATTTGTCACCCGCTAAAGAAAGATGATTTTCTAAGGTATACGATATTGGCATCGATTTTAATGATAAACCAACATTACAAAACCTATAATATGCTATAAACTATAACACTGTCAGTTTTGACATACATTTCTCGCCTTAAAAGAAGGAAATTCTTGTTTTGCCTCTCTTCCCGTCAATAACTAATTTCATTTGAGTCAACGTTGTATGATGGTTCTACACCAACCATGTTCATAAAATATTATTGCACTCTTACGCGTCAATTCTTAAGATTTTTTATTATTATAAACTCAACACCGAATTTTGCTTCAACATATATCCTTCCATATGTGTGTCATGTCAAATGAATCGACATAATCTTGTTAGATCTTGCTTAAATTTTGATTTGTGTGATAATCATTGTCGTAGATACATTTCGTAACAGTTGAGTGAGAAAAGAAACATTACAAGTTTATTTATTTATTATTATATTAAAATTGAGATATTATGTCATGTGAATTACACGAATAAAAATTTTTCCTACATTTATTCACCTACAAGTGGATGTGAAAATAGACAAAACCAAAGCAATGAAGATACAAGTAGGTTAGCTGAGCAGCATATATGCATAAGAATCTGAGAAAAGCTGAATATAATCTACCCCAATACACATCATTTAATAACTTTACTAAACCAGAGGGTTTTTAAACTTAAATATGAGATACTTTACTTTTTGTATCTGCAATTCCTTCCATATACAGTTTCATTCCAAAAGGTCTAAGGACTAATTTCCAACTGGCTTTTCACAATATTTCACATTTTCTACTTACCTATCAATGCTCTGGTTTGCTTTGGCCTTAAAAAAGGAAGTCACATTTCTCCTCTCTATAGAGCAAATATGGTGAGGCCTAGATTGACATTGGAGAGATTGGAGGGTGATTTGATAAGGGATCATGTTTTCTTGAAAAACAAATCTACTGCGATCGACAAAGTAAGGGAGTTGAGTGTTCTTACCGGAGCCGATGTTATTTTCTTGACATTTTCTCCGTCCGGCGTTCCCAGCTTGATCCTTGGAGAGCACAGGCAACCAATTGTTTAACTTGATTCAATTTATTTGTTGTGTGTTATGAATTTACAATAGTCTCGTTTTAAAAATTATTGTAATTTTGTCTGGAAGTTATTGAATTGTCACAAAATTTTGTCGCGACTATTAAAATTTATCGAAGATCGATCGACTCTATATTGAATTTAATACAAGATCACTTCAATATTAATTTTAGGGATAATTACACATACCACCCCTCTTAGATAGGAATATTACACATAGCACCCTTTTTTTTTTTTTTTTTTTTCTAAGTGTAAGTCAATCATTGATGGTTATGATGTATTTGTGGTGAGTTTCAGCAACTTCAGTGAAATAGTGACAAGATTCTCCAACGTTCACCACTATGACAGAGAGAAAAGGCTAGACTTTTTTTGTTTACTCTCAATTTTATTTTTGTTTACTGTCATTTCTTGTTTTGTGTGTAGCAACTGATGGGTTGTCTCAAATTGAGGAATACAGGAGGCTTGATGTCCTTCAAGTAAGTACATCCTATGTTAATATCGTTACATTATGGTTAATCTAAGCATTGTCGGGTTAATGATTGAGATTCAACAAAACATACGATAATTTGCCACGTCTAAATTTAACACTCACAAACGTTCCTATGAATTAATAGGCGCGGAAAGCATGCATAGATTCAATTCGAAAGTGTTTCTGACTGAGTTTAAGTAGTAACTTTACTTTTATTCTTCATTTGGCCATTTGGGGTTTGTTTGGATGTGATGATTGACGGTGATTATCATCATTCCAATAATTGGCTATAGATTGAAAAGGTTACTATTCTAAGATCTAAACAATTATTAAACCAACACTTATCCAAAACAAAGCTACTTAACTATCAGAATCAAATCCAGCTCCCAAACAAGACTTGATGTTGTGTTGTAGCTTTTGAACTCCTTCCCCTCAGGCCTCATGCCTACCAACTATTTTGGGGTCAACTTGAGTGCATATATATAGGTCTTTTAACCATTGTTACTTCCTATATATAGCCATCTAAATATAACCTGTTATATATGTACTTTTTGGATTATGATCATTTCAAAATTTTATCCACAACATGCTAGCTTGCAACAGGAGCAAAGATAAGATATGAGTATTTTGTGGGATAGTGTTTGTATATATATTTCGATAGATAGTTGTAAATATGCCTAAAATCTATGGACAGCAACATCAAGTATGTAATCTATTTTCCATGCTTGCCAGACTCTGAAGGGCAACTTTGAGCATAGGGGCTACTCCATTGATCTCGATTCACTTTACGACAACTGGTAAATATGTTTTCTCCATCTTTCAAACAAGAACACATGATACAAACACGACAATACATTATGCAACACATTTGACACGACACTCTCCAACGTGTTTGTCATGACATGGCCCAACAAGTCAGGCATGTTAATAAAATTCATTTACAATTACTCTTAATTGTGCATGTTGAGAGTGTCGGTTGTCACAACATGTTTAATTAATCGTTCGTGGGTGTTTTGGATGCTCAACATGAACACAACAATTTACAAAATATGTGAGCCCAAACACACTAATTTTGTTTCATGAGTCTGTGTTACAACCTGAATGGCGGGCTCTGTTATTTCATTTCTTCGATAGCCCAAGTTTGGCCACTTTCTTGCTTTCTCCTAATGCATTATTTGTTTCCCCCTCTATTTATCGACAGGAAGAAACAGAAGCTGGAGGTAAGTAGAGTTGAGGGTGTGATCTGTTGATAGCTAGTGGACATTTATATATGGATTGAGGATTACAAGAATGTGATGTACAAAATAACAGGATCTGCATGAAGAATTGGTGTTCTTGAAAGTACATCTCTCTGAGCTCAACCACAGGAAACGGTAATTGATTTTTTTGGTATATATAACCCCAAATCTTCTTAATTGTATATAAGTGAAAAATTAGTAATTTTGTTGATGTGAAATCAAATGCTAGTATTTGGGAAGATCCAAAGAATATAAGCAGCATTGAGGAGGCCAGACAGGTCCAGGAAAGCCTCCACCGTTCCATTCAAGGCTTGCGCATCCGCAAGGTACGTACGTACGTACGTATGCGAATATATATATATACACTCGTCCAGCAACAAATTTTTTATAATCAGTAAACATATCAACACTTCAAGAGAAGCATGCGTCTTGAGCCACTTGATCGCCTTGCAACATATTAAACTTGCCTTAACTTGTTATGTTTAATTTGGCGTATAGGATCAACTGAATTATCTACAGAACTGGCTCAACGTCAGTCAGCTTCCAGTGGGATTAATGCAACAACGCTTCGATCCCACGATAATGCCTCATTGCGGGTATGTAATTAATACGATTAACCTCTTTTGCTTCTTCTTCTTTTGTTATAAAGAACCAATTACATATGCATGGAATTAATTGGTTCAATAGTCAGTTTTCTGGAGCTGGAGGAATGCAACAGCAACAAGGCTTTGACCCCGCAGCAGCAACCATGCTCTACGGGTAAATTTTGTGTGCCTCTTTTGAGCAAAATCCTGGCTCCGCCACTGATTATACACAATTTTTTTTTTTTTTTTGTTGGACAGTCAGGTTCCAGCTGCAGGAGGAGGAATGCAACATGGCTTTGATCCTGCTGCGTCGACCATGTTGCATGGGTAATTAATTCATTCCTTATTAAAGACGTCGTCATGTTCTATATGTATCTGCTTGAGCAATCTTGGGTATGTAATATTTTGCAGAAATGTTGGGCCATATGATGGTAATGCAAGTGCAATGAATAGTGGAGGTATGAATATGATGATGGGTGGAGAAGGATTCAATGAATTTCCACATAATGAAGCACCAAACTACAATGTATTGGGAAGCTATTTTCCTCCTCCAGCTGATGATGATCAGTACCAGCTTCAACCAAACCCTGCTGAGTTTGGGCACCCTCATCAAGGCTTCTTCTGAATTAAAGTTAGATCAACA
Organism: Pelargonium australe; assembly: GCA_036897465.1. Classification (NCBI taxonomy): domain Eukaryota; kingdom Viridiplantae; phylum Streptophyta; class Magnoliopsida; order Geraniales; family Geraniaceae; genus Pelargonium; species Pelargonium australe. Next base: position 6,424 of record JAYMTH010003564.1, on the reverse strand, counting down.
CAATTAAAGCCAGAAAAAGGCCATGTGATCATGCAGAAAACAAGCATTGTTAAGAACCTCTAAGAGACAAATTAAACAAAACTCAAAAGACTTCAATTCATATGTAGTTTTTCTTTCATTTCTGCTGATGGTTTTATGATTATCTGCTTTGACTTTGGAATGTTTATGCTATTTCTATATATACATGTGTTTTTTTTTTTTTTTTTTTTCAGTGTTGAAGTTGCAACTATAAGTTTCAAAGGATCAAGATCGATAACAGTGAAATTAGAAAATATATCAACCTTAGTAATATTGAGGCTAAATACTAAGTCATGGGGGTCTTTACTGTACTTATGAACATAATTTATTGCCATCAATCATATAATTCATCTTATTCTAAACATGATATTAGAGGAATTAGCTCATCTGTTTTGAGAGTATCGAACCTTTCACAATTTCGATGATGTTTTAAACTAATTGTCTGTCCATTAATATTAAATTTCTTTATATATTCATTTACATGTAAAAAATCGTGGTTTCATGTGAAATAGAGTATTTCGTAAAGAAATGTGAGCATTTTCTATAACCTTTATTTTTATTGAGAAACTTTCATGTCTGCTTTTGGGGGCATCTCATCAACAAACCCCACACTTTTCTTTGTACTTAACAAGTTAATTACTAAGCATTATGTTACATGGGCTTGGTGTTGAGAATGTGTTTTGGCTCTAAAAACATGTTTAAGTCCTTTTTGATAGCCTTCAAATTAAAATTTATCGAGTTAAACTAAAAGAGACCGACTGAAAATGGTGAACTGAGAACACAATTTATGTGATTTAGATGTCGATTAACACAGTTTGATATTAAATTATTAAAAACAATAATTGAATTGACTTGAATAAATAATTTTAAAATTAACTTTTTTTTTAAGGAAATCTATAAACCTAATTAGTGCCACCTAGGATCCGCATCAGATTTTCGGTAAGTTGTTTTTTTTTTTATGTAGGACACTAATGTTTGGCAAAAACACTGAAAAATAGACTTAACAAAAAAGAACAGTAAATAATCTCAGTAGAACCACAGTAGATGTCAAAAGCTACTGGACCAATTATGGTCCAGTAGCAAACAGTAATCTCAGTAGAACATGAGAAAGGTCCAAAATGACCTTGAATACAACAAGAAAGGAAAAGAGCTCAACGACTATATTTTCAATGATCAGATTACAAGTTTACAAAAAAAAAAAATTAGATTACAAAATCAGTTTACAAATGGAAGTTACATCTCAAGTATTAAAATCAATCCCACAAATAAAAAACCCTAATATAACTAACCAGAGGGAGAGGAACAAGATCTGGAGGCGGACGGCGGTGTCTCGGCCGAGGGTTGGATGGCGGTGGCTCGGCCTAGGTTTGGACGGAGGTTGCTCGGCCGTCGCTTGGACGGAGGTTGCTTTGACGGATGTGGGTCGGAGGAGGTTGCTCGGCCGTCGTCGTCAAGGCGGATCAGTGGCCGCCGACGGTGGATCAACACGTATCCGGCGGCGGATCTACACGAAGCCGGCGGATCTGGACGGAATAGATGGAGGTTGAGGCCGAGGCCGTGGTGACGGTGGGAGGGGAGGAGAATGGCCGGCGGCCGTGGTTCTCATGTCAGGAGAGGCATAGGAGAGGAGGATGAAAGAGAGAGGGATTGAGAGTTGAGATTAGGGTTTCTGATCTATTATGATCATTTATATGGTAGGTTTAGGGTAGGTTGAAATTAACTATAGTTAGGTTAGATTTTAATTGCAGTTAAGTTAATAATAATATAATAATAATATTATTATTTATGGTAATAATAATAATTGTTGATTTATTCTTATTTTTTTCCATTAAAAACTAATATGGCTAACCGTTTTTACATTTTGTTTAAGTTAATTATAATTTAATTAATTCATTTATATCATCTTTGTCATTCATTTTTAATTATAATATGTTAATACTAATATCAAGGGTAAATTGGTAAACTGCACTATTTATAGTGACTTATCGAATTATTTTACCAAACATAAAACCCAACTTACTGGGACTTTCAGTCAGTCATTTACCAAACATAATTGACTTAACGGAGCAGCAACTTACCGAGACTTTCAGCTCCTTAACGAAACTTATCGGCATGATCTAGACTTGATAAACAAGCTCTAAGTCAGGTGGCGGTGGCAATCCGTTAAGTTGGATCTAGATGTAACAAACAGGCTTATTTGGCTCTGTCCTTCACAGTACACATCAAAACTGCAGTGGCTGAGTGTCCCACCAATCCATCCCAGCCATGATATGCGGGATAGCACTCGACATTTTAAGACCGACAATACGTCATTCACTTGCAACTCAACACTCCACAGCAACTTGCACATGAACTCCATTATTTGGATAACACTTCTGTTCTTGATACAACTTATTGTCTTTAATCAGAGTTGCTACACATAATTGACAGCTGAATTATTGATTATTCATCACAACAGTATCTTCTAAAAATACAACACCATTAATTTTACTCAGCTACGATCACCAAGAAGCTACCTAGCTTGCAACTCTTTTATTCCCATACTGAATCTTCTTCCTAATAAAAAATATAACAAAACAATTTATCCTATCTAATACGTCCATTCTTGAGGGAGTCGCATCTCGCACTGATGTTTCGCCGCCGGAGGCGGCGGAGCCACCGCCGGGGAGTGGCGGTTCTGATTCTGATAGGTGTTGGGTCGCGACACAGCACCCACTTGGTCAAAATGGAGCTTCAGGGCCTGAGCGACTCTTGCTGGAATGAGAACTGTTGAGCAACCTGCAAGTTTAGATGGATTTTCTTCTGTCAATTTCAAATACTAAAAACCAAGATTCATTAATTTTTTTCAGGAAAGACCAAAACGAGTGGACCAGAGCGAGACGAGAGGGAAGATTCAGTTCACACTTCACACTCAACTACTAAACTAATGTAATCTAATCTAAAATGGTACTTGTCCACTACCGAATTGGAATATAAATTACGTAGATGGAACCATTACCAAACAAAGCTATATACCGATTGGTAACTTCAAATTCATTTCAACAACACTAACAACTCCAACTACTACGGAACCCAGAAGAAGAACAAGGCACCCACAACACTATTAAATTCCATGGGAAGATTCTTCCACAACACCCACCTAAAAAAAAAAAAATTATCTGGGTACCTGGTTTCTTGCGTGACTCTGAAGAATTGCTGCAATCTCCACGCGGCAAGAACACGCCGGTTCCGCAGGAGCTGCGTCTCGAACCAGACCCATTGAGAAACACAGCTCTCATGCCCGACCCGGATGTCTGTAACAGGTTCAATTTGAAGTTTTGTTGCTGTGTTGTTTCTGGGTTCGAGTGACTAGACCATGGGTTTGCTAAAGGACGAGTCTTGGGTCCTTCTTTGTTGGCCTCATATTGGTGTTGCTGTGGTCTTCCCCAATTTGCAGAGCTCTGTAATGGCTTCCTCGCGGCTTGTTCTTGTTTGAGCTTGTAAAACTACAAATTAAGCAAAACCCAAATGAGCAAATAAGTAAATTAGACTAAATTAAACAAAAATCAGAAGGAAAGTTGCGCTGAATCGTGTACTTGAATGGCGCGTATTTGATAGTCTGTAAGAGGTTGATTCGGGTTCTTAATGTTCCAACCGTTGTCGTCTGTGACCGGCGGCGACGGTTCCCGAGAACGAGAAGGCCTGTTATGGCCGGACAGGCTCGAGCCCAACGGCGACCAGAGTGTTGACTGTGGCGAACCAGAAAAACCCTATACAAAAAATTGAAACTTGAGAACAAATTCTTCAAAATTTAGAACATAACAATCCTGTTCAAGTGAAAAGCACAAACCTTTTGCTGTTCGCTGTCGGCGAGCTTGTCCTTGTCGTCTTCCTGAAACATGTAATGAGCCATCTGGCGAGTCAACTCAGCCATGTAATCGTCCTGCTCCGGGTCACAAAAGTCGTCCCCTGTTTCGTCCGAACAGGCCTCCGATGAACCCGAGCCGTAACGCAGATCTTGTTCTTCCCAGAGAACCTCTGTAGTGGATTTATTAGCATCCCCATGGCCATGCTCAGAGAGAAACAGAGAGGGAAGCTGTAATGATTCTGGGTTGTGCAGGTGAACCGCCATAACAAATGATGGGTTGGGTTGGGTTTGGTTTGGTTGGATTCAGTACACAAAAAAGAAGAAAAGAAAATGGAATTATTAGGGTTGCTGGTTGGTGAATCTACAATAATTCAGCTCCTCTGTTCTCTGCAACATATGCTCTGTTTTAGCTCTTGGCTCTGTTTTAATAGAAGAAAAATAAACATAGAAGTAGGAGATAGAGCTACGGTTATGGTGGGTCCTGAGTCACAGTCTCGTTCTGGTCTGTGGATTTGGAATCAGTGCTTGCTCGGCTTTAGTAGTTGGCCCGTACAATCGTCCAGCTACGCAACCCACCTGCCATTTGTTAAGAGAAGAAAGTGAAGAGTCTGTGGATTTGGCGTTTACAATGAATCCACCAGAAAATTTTAGCTGAAAAACCATATGTGAGTCCGGTTCAGTCCAATCTTTGTCTAATTTGCCGTTTTTTACTTGTTGTGGAGTGGTTACATTTTAGTTGCCGTCGCGGTGGAGACCATATGGGTTGGGTTGGCTCACAGCACCGGACCAGCTGGGCTAGATAGTTGCACCACTTGCTCTGTTTTTGCCACTACTTGTCCCATTTTTGTTTTGTTTAGTTAAAAAATAATATTTTTAAAAAAAAATTATTATTAGTTTCGAGGTCGTCAACAAATGTCAGCCTGATTACAGTTTAGGTAAGCTTGTTTCGATTATTTTAATATTTGTAAAATTTGGTAGACACATAATATTATGTGTTTAATGGTAGATGGAGTAATAAAATAAGGGAAATTACAGTTAGCCCCTCCCAACTATTGACTTAAAACATCTATCACCGGTGAACTATTTCACTTTACACCTAGCTCCAGTGAACTATCAATTTAACGATTCCGTCACTTGTGACCGTTAGTTGGATGTAGAAAGACCATTTTACCCCATGTAATAACACTAAATTAGCCAAACAAGCCCTAAGTTATATAAAAAAAAGCAAAAAAGAAAAAGAAAAAGAAGAAGAAGATGAGATCAGACCCTCATCTCCAACGCCACTCTCTCTCTCTCCAACCCTTCTCTTTAACTCCAACCCCTCTCTTTCTTCTCTCTCAACGGCAACAACAACAACAGATTCGGCGACGATTAGGTGTTTCGGCGACGAGGTCAAGCACGACACAACCACGATGAGGTCTAGCACGGCGAGATCTGAGCGAGGGAGCTCGTCCATGGCCGGCCGCTGTCCAGATCTGAGCAACGACGAGCTCGTCTATGGCCGGCGGTGAAGGCTCCGACGAAGGCAGCGACAACGACAACGGTAAAGGCTCCGGCGGTTAGGGCTCCGCGGTTCAAGGGCATGGTGGTGGGTCCGGCATGGTGGCGGCCAGATCTGGACCGACAACATCGCCGACTTCGAGATCTGGTCTTGGCTCGGTGGACGGCCAACGGGCGACGGACCAGATCTGGAACGATCTCCGGCCAACGGACCAGATTTGGAACGAACTCACGGCGAGAGAGAGGGTTGGAACCACAACGACGGCGACAGCCTCTCTCACGGCTGGAATAGACTCACGGCACCCAAACCTCATCTCCATCAACGGCGACTCCACGGTGGTGACAGACGGCGTCCTTCCACGACGGTGATGGACGGCGTGCTTCTGGGTTCTTCCCGAGCTGCAACACCACAGCACCACCACCACGTCAACGGAGATGGAGGCTGCTGCAGATCTGGCTCCGACGTGGTCTCGCGTGCTCCGGCGTGGTTTCAACGACCTGGTAAGTTCTCTCGGTTTGGTCACAGCGGCAGCGGCGAAGCTCCTCCACGGCAAGGCTTGCATATCTGGCTCCGGAGGCTTGCAGATCTGACTCCATTTTTTTTTTTTAAATACATATCTGATAGGGATTGGTGGTTACATTTGATTAAATTTGATAATTGTAATTTTTTGTGGTTACATTTTGATTAAATTTGTATTTGGGTTCTTAAATTTGATATCAAATTTGTGTTTGAATTTTTGTTAAATGTTGAGTTAATTGAGATTGGTGTATTTTATTTGGATTTTTTGTTGTGATTTTTGTATTTTTCATCAAAATTTTAGTTTTAACTTTTGCCGGAAAATTAATGAGCTCGCCGGAATTTGTACAATTATCGTCGGAAAACTCATGATCTTGCCGGAATCTGCAAAACTATCACCGGAAAACTCATGAGCTTGCCGGAAAATTCAAATGTTCTTCATAGTTCTTCAATTTCATTGAATATGTAATGAAAGGGCATTTTGGGAATTTAATAAAATTTGAAAGTCACATGCCTAGCATGTGATGAGAGAGACTGATTTT
>JAYMTH010003563.1:0-10768 GCA_036897465.1 Pelargonium australe | reverse complement strand
AGAATAACATTTTAACCAGAAGACATAACCATCTCATACCAAAAAAATATTAACCAAATTACAAATATGTTACATGGATCATAACATGACATGGTTGTGCAACAATATATAAGCTTAACTATTATGAACTGTATTGAAATGAATATGTTCAAAAAAATCAAACTAAATTTCCAATGAACTGACACTATGGTATCATAGGACTCAAACAATGTTTCATGTGATTGACTTGATCTAAAGCTAGAGCCTCAATAACACAAGTGTACCTCCACAAAGAGCATCTCAGAGTCAGAGCTTGCCCGAAAACACTGCACAATACGTTATTCCTCATGAGTCACGAGCCTCAGCCACCAATGTTCCGGTTGTTTCACTTTCAGTCTCTTTCTGCTGAGACTGCTCGATTTCTTGTTCGTGGAACACCTCAGACTGCAACGAAGGCGCAATGTTATTCACATGCGTCCATGCTTGTTCCCAGGCGCTATCTCCATCTAGGGCACGCCTCTGCACGCCTGATGTCTGCATCACTAGCAACGTGTTCTTGAGAAGCTCGGGCATGATCTCCTGCAGCTTTTCGCTTCTCTTCCCTCTCACTTTCGTCTTCATGTACTGTTCCATTCGGCTTACAACGCCTAGCCATAGCTTCCCGAATGATGTTGACTGTGAGAGGTCAGGTAGCAACTGTAGAAACACTTTCAACATGATCTTCACAGCGAGAATGAGATTAGCTTCCATGTTTCGGTAATCTTTTTGGGAGTGTCCCTGAGCGATTCCAATCAAGTCATCGAGCATCGTGAATATCACCTGATCGAAACATTGCAACCACAAACTAATATGAAGTTGAACACTTTCCACTCCTGTAAAGCACCGTTGCAATGTCAGAAGCGCGTTGTATCTAACTTCTTCTCGCTGGTCTAAACAAACTTTTCTCACACCCTGTACAAGCCTCAGCCACATTTGCCCGATATCTTGAGTCATTTTTACAGCCTCCTCCTCCTTCATTGCTTCCTTGGCCTCACAAATCCACCTCACTAAACAATCAACAGACCCCGCCATAAGATCAAGTGCCTGAAGAGACCTCTCTGCCTGTCCAACACGAGACTCTGCAAACTGTCTCGCTGCATCAACAGAGAGCGAGTAGTTCGCTGGCAGCAAGTGTGCTCCATTAGACATAATGAACGTTAGCGCATTAAATCCTGCTTCAGAAGCATCTGGATGCCGAGCCGTGATGGAAAGTAAGGTTATAATGGTGCGCCAACCCATTTGGGATCTGATGTGAGAGGCATTAGCTTTCACAAGGCGACTGACTTCCTGTGTGATTTGCTCACAATACGCATCAGCGACCCGAGCATCAAGCTTCAACACAAGTTGCAGTGACTTTAAAAGATCATCAGCCAGATTTTCTTTGTAGGGAAGCAATCTGTGACAAATCCGAAGAAGTCCAAAAACGGCCTTTTCAACCAATGCACAAGGCATCACGGTTGATTGAACAATACTCGCTATGTGGTCATAAACACCCTGCCAGAGAAGCACAATCCTGTCCCGGTTGTTCAAGGTAATTGCAATCAGCAACTCCAGACAGAAAACTGCAGTATCTTCGTCATCCAGAGTGCTATTCCCTTTCTGACATCGCCCGGCAGCCCAGATGAGTGCTCTAGAAAGCTGCAATAGAGAGTCGGCCTGTAGAAATTTACTTTCAGTAAATATGCTGTCAATATGGCACTTATGAATTGTCTGTACGGTTCGTTGATGAGAAGCAAGCTGATCTTCGCTAGGTTGCAATCTTGGCTCCTCCATATCAAGAGATAACAGCTGACTGAACCTGCCCATTAGTCCAGAGGATCTCTTAGGAGTACCCCCAGATGCTGTAGGAGCTAGCGATGAATTTGTAACGGGTTTCCCCGGTGCAGGGTCTGAAACAGGTTCTGACCCATCAGCGCCATCACTGGCCACACGAGCTGGAAGAAGACCAAGCTTGTTCAATCTCAAGATGCATTCCATAATATTTCTCCAGCCTGTGCGAATATAATCACCATATGTATTTGCTATAGTGAAGACCGTCACTGTAGCCATTTGAGCCTTTGGGTCATCACCAAGAGCTAGTATAGGTTCCTCAATGGATGATAGATTCAAGAGGGTGGTGAACTTACAAAGAGATACAACCAAATCATCAAGTACATCCTCAAGATGATAGCATGCTGAAATCTTTGCAACAGCTAAAAATCCATCGATACAGGTCTGATACACATCCTCATACTCAGCATGATCAAATACTACAGAGATAGCAGCAATTGTTGGACCTGATATTATAGCAAACATGTCATGGTCAAGGTAGGCTCTGGAATCAGATACAATGAAGGGAGCGGTTTGCTTAGATTTGTGCATCAAATCAATCCAACGGCTAGGTGTCATTTCAGGAAAACCAGCACCTTGTTCTGGGGTTGTTCGGATCTCATTTTTGCAAATTGAATGATAGAGCTCAGATAAGACTTCTCGGGGCAGATCACTGCCACCATTGATGTGCCTATTATTCCGAATAAAATCCTCCTCTGTCATTTTCTTCTTTACTTGCACATTATGCTGGTCTGTGTTGAGCATTATAATTGAATAGGACAGCAAGAGAGCGGCATCCTTGTTAGCAAGAATATCTGGTGATTGTTCATAGTATCTCTCCGAGAATGCCTCAAGCACCCTCTGAATCTTTTGTGATTCTCCAGGCAGACGAAAAGTTTCCAAGAACAATCGAAGTGCAGTATCTAAATTCATGTCCTCGAAATCAAAGGTCCACGCAAATTCATGAAGCACATGAATACAAAATTCGTCATGATTTCCCAGAAAATCTCCAACAAGATTCTTATCTACTCCAGCAGTAATCCGGAAAAAGCAAGCCACACTTTGGGGATCAAGTTTGTCAGGCAAGAGATGCGTTCCTTGGAGAAACTCTAGCCCCTTTTTAGGGTCACGATTAAAGTGATCCACCCCAATCATCAACCTTCTCTTTATGTACTTCTTCCGGCGGACAAATGGAACCCAATGATTAGGATCACGATAGTTGTCACATTTTTCCGTCCAGAATGGGGTGTACTCTTCAAGATTCACTGGAGCCTGTTCTAAACTAAAGGGGCCTTTGTCTATCCTCTCTGCCATTCCCTGAATAATAGCAATCAAACCATCCAAAGCAAGTGTATGCACTGGAGATAATGGATTGTTCACTGGAAATGCACTCTTTGACAACAAATTAGCAAGTTCTTCAAACACATTGCCGCAAGTTATGTCGCAATCCAAGTTAGCATACATCTCGACCATAAATGTCTTCTGCCTGCAGAAATCTACAAGAGCTTCCATAGCGACCTCCTGCTGCTGGTGTGAAGCCCCGTATCTACTTTGTGCAAGCCTCAAAACCACACAGGAAAAGAATGCCTCAAAGTGTAGTTTGAGTTCAGTACACAGATGATGATACAGATTGAGTACAATGCTACACACCATTGAAAGAATAAGTGGACTCATGGACAAGCCAAATTGTATCAAGTTATGGAACAAATCATCTCTGATCAAACTTAATAACCTAGGATGACGGCGAATGGATGGCCCAGCCAGTTCTATGGCTGAATTGATCAGACCCAATGCAAAAAGAGGCACATCTTCCTCAAACGCTATGGTATTTGTTCTAGGACCCCTTTCCATATGCTCAACAACATTTAACAATGAGCACAAGAAATGAAATATCTCCACCATGCAAGGTACCCCATATGGCTCCATCATTAGATCCCTATCATATGCAACAGGCTCCTCCTTTCCACTATCAGCTCCATCTGCGTTTTCTTCCAGCATAGCTGCCACCACACCTATGTTTGTATTGGAAGGACTAACAGAGGATGATTGTCCATCATGTTCTGAACTCCCAGTACCATTCTCCAACTGCTTATTACTTCCAAAAGCATGATCACTATCTAGCCCAATCATCTGCACATGAAAATGACTGTATTTTATAAAGATGATAAGATGCCTTAGTTTAGTATTCACACAGTTGTAGTGAAACTCAAAATTCCAAACCAATTTGTCAATAAACTACCAGAGGCCAAAGTCCTAAGAATTCAAAGTGATTAATCATTCATTAACTTTCCAATTTGTCAAAATAAAGCTTTTTAATCTTCAAAGACATTAAATACTAGATAGAGCATAGCAATGGCTCAAATTTTAGGACTCCTGCAAAGTTACAGTTCAAAATCTAAGATGAAAAAATACAACTGTTGCTCAAAAGTCTCACAGTCCAAGGCCCAAATGGACATCCAATATGAAAATGCTAGTCAGACCCACTTCATCATTTATAAAACATACAGCATCACTTCTTTAATTTCTTTTTATGTATCTAATATCTATCATTCCATTCCACTTCCTAGAAATAAATCATAAAAAGGAGACATTGCAAACTAAAGAATAGGAACAGAATATGCTCTCATACCTCATGTCTTACAGTATTCTCTCCATTAACCAACACACGTTCTGTGTTTTCAACATCAGGTAGGTGTGAGAAAATACACCTGACGAGTTCATACATTGCCTGCCGAGCTATCCGCTGTAACAACTCACCTTTAGTTCCAGCTTGATGAACTATACGGAAGCAAGTGTTCACTATTGTGCATACATGCTGATTACTTAACATAACTGATGCTTTACTTTTCATACAAGCGAGAAGAACCTGAAGTATTTTCATCAGGACTACTTCTTCTGATGCAGGGTCAGTCACCTCAAACCGGCAGCTAGTCACCCCATCAACAACCAAATGCATTGCATCTTCAACACTAACCGTATTCTTATCAATTACATCAAGATTCAAAATTTTGTATACAGACGACAAGGCAACACCAGTAATGGGAGCACTGGTTTCATCTGATCGAATCACATCCAGAAATGGCTGGAGATACAAAACAGGATTTATGGCCTGCCACTGATTCTGCCATGTAAAGATTTGTTTCCTCAGCGCCTTAAAAGAATGAATGAGGGAGTGCTCTAGTTGATCATCACCTGACATATATCGACCTCCCCATCTGACATTCCTCCTCATGACTGCCAATACTGCACCTATTTCTGTATTTATTGCGCATGCGAAAGTTGCTTTGGTAGAATAGGTTGTGCCTAAGTCCTTGGGTCCTTCTTCAATTGCCTTGATTCCAGATTGAACCTTTAGTCTTCCCATAATTCTTCAATATTCTCTTTATGGAACCTAAGTTCTATCTCTGTTTACACAACTGCTATGCCCTATAAAGCCACTGCTACGTCTACAAATCACAGAAATCCGTCCAAGGAATTCCTTCAGAATTGACTGATATAACCATTAAACACATAATATTAGGAACTGGATTTGCCAAATAGGCCACACAAACACACACACACACTAAAAAAAAGTAGTAAGCAGAATCCAAGTTCAGAACTTTCCAAAACAAATCATGAGCAGCCTGAGAAGATATTAAAGATTGTTCTACTACCGCAAGGCAAGACATGCATGAAAAAACATAAGGATATAATTCATAACTAAAAGTGTGTTGAGTTTATAAAGCATTCAGATATAACATAACCCCAAAATCCTAAACTTCATTGAGTAAATCCATGGCAATTGGTCCGCTTAATAACATAGGAACTGCCAAGTGCCAACAGCTTCTAATCCAACTTTCAATTTCAAAATGAACACAAGATCCAGTTATCCACCCTTACTTCAAAACCTTCCAACCATGGTTTTTCTACACTCTTCCTTTAGCATCCCTTAAAACACAACTCCTAACACCACTCTTCCTACTTTGTCATAAAATGCAGTTCCACCGATAACACCGTGATGCTTGTTTATTAGTCATTCAACTGTCAGTATATGTAGGTAAATTGAGCTTTTCCTTATGGGATGAGTTCATGTCCATATTCATATTCATGTGTGTGGCCGTCACAATTGTAGATGAAATAAAATAGAGCAACATGACTGACTCAATTGGTTCCTTGTTGACAGATTCAGTTCCAGTCAAAACTCAAAACACCACATGCATCGAAGAATCACAAATAATAAAAAATCAAACAGCACCAATTTGAGATCACCAGAATCGTTCTCACGATTGGTCACAAACAGAACTCAAGTAAAGTCACATTTTCGTTGAAGATTAACATGTATAGTAAATTACAGTCGTTGAAGATTAACAAGCGTTGAAAATTGAAGGAAGCGGAAATGGAGATGGAAACAGAATCGAAATCGAGCAAATTTGAAATGGAGAAAAGCAAGAAAAAGCGAAATTGAGCAGGTATTGTAGATGAGGAAGGAGATCGAGAACAATGACTTACCTCTGTCGATCCAGGAATCGAGAATCGTCCACGAACTGTGTGCGAGCCGAGAGAGAAGAGAAGAGACCGAGCAGAGAAAAAATGAAAGTAGAAAAAAAAGGAGAATTATGCTAAACAAAATTAAAATTAAAATTAAAAACCGCCTAATTTTTTATTTCAATGGAAGAAATAAAATACTTTCTACTAATTACCATATAAAAAATAAAGTTTCAATTACACTTCAAAAATGTCTAATATTGATCCATAACTATTTATTTTATTTTGAATTTGTATGATATTTTGGTTCGAATTAGTTTAATCTGTCTCATGCTATCAAATTAAGCTAACATGGAAAAAATTATGCTACCTAAGGTTACAACAATCAAGGATATTCTTCTCGTCCAAATTGTTTTTTCTAATGAAAAAACAATGTTATGCATTTTATCCTATAACATATTTATGAATGTATTGTTAACTATTCATGCATAATTAACTTTTGAAAAAACACAAGAGGTGATTATTGTCTCATTGTTGCATTCGAAATATTTATCAATTATATGGTAGTTGATCGCTCTTACGAACACTGTCATTGCCTAGTTGATCATTCTCATAGCATTCTATATCTACAGATCAAATTGCTCATTTTAGAATATAGTAAAGTAAATACTAGTGAGAAGCACAATTATATTTGAAAGTTGAATCCACCATTAAAATTTAACATCCAGAAAGAACAGCTAGATTTTGTCCAACAAATCAAGAGTTAATCAATTATCCAACATATAGTGAATCAAAGATCACCCCTCAAGACATTAGGTTGAAAATTTAAGACTGAAGATTCATAGTTCCATCATCCATTCAAAGTGAGATAGATCGAAATGTTCAAGTAAATGTATCGAAACAAGCAATAGCAGCTAGAAAACTGCATATCACCGAAACCTACGCCATTATCTTGGCAGATCTCACGTAGAGACTATCTACGACCTTGCCAACATTAGAGATGGTTTCCAGTGTTGCTGGGTAGATTGCATCCGTCTTCGGATCATCAAAAATGACTAGGCAGCCTGCACCCTGATCTAAGGTTCCTGCAAACTTCTTGTCCAAAATCATCTGTGAGAGCTTCTTCTCCACGTGATCTACTGGGAGCTCAATTAGCTCAGCAATATGAGCAATCTCAACCCTTGAGAAAGGTTCAATCAACCTGCAGAGATTCTGCTCCAACAGAGTGTCATATAGGGAAGAGAGGTGCCTGTGAACGATAGGGTCTTCCTCTAGTTGGGCCTTGAAATCACGAAGTGCAGTCTCAAAGAGCTTTAGTGAACGCTTGGAGTGAGCATCGGCAACAGCTTTCATGGCATCAAGCTCAGGTCCCACGTACTGCAGACCTGCTTTGGACGAGATTATTCCTGCCACATCATCAGCCTGGCTCACCATTATTTTGCAGAGCAACATATACTTGAGGCTAAAGACTGCACGAGGATCCTCAAGAGCATTGAATGCTTCAAATGCTTCAAAGAAATAGCTGTAAGCAGTTTTGTAATCCTTTTCTTCTGCATGGAGGATTCCACTCTGCAAATCTATAGTGCCTTGTTGAGCTGGAGGCACATAAATAGCATTTGCAGCTGTTCTTGCCGCCGTGAGTGCAGCCTTGGCTTTAGGGAGGTTTCTTAATGAGAAATGGAGCTTACTCTCCAACAAATCTATGTCAACAAGAAGAAGTTTGTCATCTAGCCTTCTTACCTCCTTGACCAACTCAGAAAGGAGATTCAATGCCTCGGAGTACTCCTTGGTTTCCATCAAAAGGGCCGCAAGCCTTGCCTCAACTCTTTGACGCAGAAAAGTTCGTTTCTCCGCACGGGTCCATTGCACCATCTCTTTGCAAAGAGAAATCTGAAGATCAGATGTGCCCGGTATCTTAGCTACGGTGTCAATTATCCCACGAACAATTTTTGCAGTTTTTGCCTTGGGAATCAAGGAGAAAAAGGGTCTCAATTGGGTCAGAAGGTTCTTAAGCTCCTCTGCACGGCCCTCTTGTCTAAGAAGATCAGAGAGGTTTGTGATGGCTTGTTCTTTTATCCGAAGAGCATCAGGAGAAGACGAGGGGTTCTCTAGTACACGGTAAAGAATAGAGATAGCCTCTGGAGTTTTGGCTTCTAAAGCCTGAGCTATTGAATCAGTAGTTGCTGGTAGATATGAAGAAGACATAGCTGCTGCTTCAACGTATCCAAGATCTGTGAAAGAAATATAATCAAATTACATGATCAAGAAGTAAATAGCATAGACGAAGACAGATTTAATAAACATTTCACTGCAAGAAATGTGTTAAAATTTATATAATACTTCCATTTTATTCAAATGATTCGAAAACATTATGCTATTATCTTATATCTTAAAGTATTGCGTGTAAATAGCACAAAAAATTAGATGATAACATCAACCCATAGGCCATATCTACCCCATCACAATGAAAAACCAACCCATGGCGATATAACTAAAATCCAAGGAAGCAAATGCTATATTTCGTGTGATCTTCAATTGATAATAGTGACTCTTTTGAAAGTTCATTTAATAAGACGTCAACAACTAAGAGGGTTGCTAAAATCTATCAGATTAGAGAAATTCCCTGATTGGACAATATCAACTGAAACAAGGTAATGTAATGTCATATTAGTTGAGCTTTAGATAAGAGAGTATAATTAATGAGAATATTATACACAAACTGAGACACATGTGTTTGAAATGGAGGCCAATGAGCTATGTAGTAGGAGGTAGCTCTCCCATTTTCCCTAACCCCACCCAATAAGATCCGAACTCACAACCTCAACTAGAGAGTGAAACTCTAACCATTTTTTTTTTTTTATAAAAGAAACTCTAACCATTTGATATCCACACACACACACACACACAAATAATAATATTAATATTAATATTAGCCAGTGCAAAATTGTAGGGATCACCTGCTGCCAAAATATATTTGTACGAAAAAAAAACAAAAACTGAACCAAAGAGCATATGTAGCTACTTAATTGTTCACCTCATTTGTTGTACAAGCAGAATGCTGATGGTGCAACAATATTACTCAACAAAAAGAGGATATATATGTGCATACATGTAACTGCAAATCAAAACATCCTCTGAACAAAAGATTCTACTTAGAGACTAAAAACTATATAGAATACACTGTATCGCTTTGACAAAGAGAATAAGTATGTACCTCACACCAGAAAGTTCTATGTAGTATCTTTGTTTGATGGTTAACCAACATATATTCAATAGGATACAAATGTGAGAATAGTAATTAAACCAATTCCTCAATCAACTCCCTCCGACCCCACCACATTAAAGAAAAAATCACCATCAATGATGCAGCTTGAACTCCAGTCATTTTTAACACCATTGCAAATATTTCATTGTAATATGATTATCCTGCATGATACCAGTCCTTCCAAGCTTACTTACAGAATTTTGTCATGCTCGTCCATCTAAGCTCTGCTTGATCTGTGGTTGGCAACATTGCAATCTAAGGCCAACTCTTATCCCACACACCCTCTTTACCAACTCGGCCAAGGCCCAATAGCCTTGACTGATATCCATTTCTATTTCCATGAAAGAATTCAATTTTGATGATTTAATTTCAATTCACCATGTTGGATTATAATTGGTGGTCCTACTACGTTCTACTCTAACAAACCATCCCTTGCATTGAGAGATGCAATATCTTATCCCACTCCTATAGTCCTATTAAATCAGAAAAGGAAGCGTGGGAGACATAGCCATCAAAGACATCATCATTAAAAAATAATTATCACATAAAAAGGTACAAACAATATTTAACTTGTACAAATGATGCTACCTATATTAAGTCCTCCAGTTATAGCGTGTTTAATCAGATCAGCAACTAATAGAAACCAAGATAACAAAGTTAAAATTGTCAATTTGAAGAGGCCAGCACAAAAATAGCTATTACAAAAAGTTTGAACAGCCCTAACCCTAAACATAGCTAGAGGTTTAAGAGATTGGTGTTATGTTGCCTTATAGTAAACCAACAAACCACCACGCATGCAAGCACGGATAACGCAAAAGCACAAAAGATCAATTGAAACTTGAGCATACAGCAAGCTCAGACCAACCGAAACAATACAAGAACGACATAAAATGCTCAATGCAATAACACTTGACTTCACTGGAATAGAACATCCCAAAAACCCATCAAAAGCACAGACAAATATATCAAAATGCTCTACCTACCCTCTCCTTATGAGGATTACTTGAGCGCTAAAGAGTACTGGAGATACAGATCATACTTAATAAGTCCAACAAAACACTAAAACATCCCAATTATGTAATCAATTCTCAACTGAAAAATACACCTAGCAGGAAATCAAGAAGAACCCAAAATGTACAAACTACCGAATGATCCCCAACTTACAAACAAGCTCAAACATCACAAAAATAGAAATCAACGGTCTCTGACTTT
>JAYMTH010003562.1:0-10768 GCA_036897465.1 Pelargonium australe | reverse complement strand
TTTTTTTTATAATATATATCCCAAACACTCACCATACCGTAGATTTCTCCGAATCCAACCACTAATTTTCTCAACAGCGAGTCTCCTTCTTCTCTTCGATCCACAAACCCTAACAAAACCCAACATCCTATCTCTCTCGCTCCCCATCGCTTTTGGTTCCATCTCACGAAACCCTAAATCCACCAAAATATAATATTCTGTGTTCAAGCTCCTTGCATATCTCCTTCTATAGATCCCTCCGTGATCGACATCGTCCGTTCTTCTAGCGATTCTGCGTTCTTCTCCAGGTATTTGACGCGTTTTTATTTTTAGACGCAGATTATTTCTCTATTTGAATGCCATATTTAATGAAATTAGGGTTTTGTTCTTCTGATTGCCGGATCTGGTTCTTTTCCTTAACATATGCCGTGAAATGGTAAAAGGCGAAGACGTAAGATTTGAAAGTTTGATGCTTTAGGTCGTTTTTGTGTTTTTACTTTTGAGGCTTGGCTCTGTGTTTTCAACTGACGTGCATATGTGAAGAATTTTCTTCCGTGAATTTGAAACGCTATATGTTGTATGTGGTGGGTTCAGATTTTTTTGTTTGTTTGTTTGTAATAATGATAATTTTATTGTTATTTAACTCATATTTAAGGTTTTGTTGTAACAATGAGTTTTATTACTGGACGGATTTGATCTATCAGGTGTTTGAAAACAAAATACATGAGCATGGTGTGGCTCTATATAGATTATAGAGGGGATAGTTGAGGCATTGGCTGATGTGAATTTCTGTATACACAAACAGTTTCATGAAATCATCCCCTAGCATCTAATTTGTATCACCATCTACCTTATAGCTGGCTTTTACTGGTTGTGTTGTGCTCTATAATTATAATAAATAGTTTTTTTCTCTAGGAGAGGTGTTGGCTGCTAACCCATCTTGAACGCTCTTGGACTGAATTATTGGAGCCTTGTTGGTGTTACATGAAACTTGTTTATTTTTTTAATGCTAACATTATATGTATCTTTTTCCCTTTCTTCTTCAGGCCCACTGCTGTCCCCTTTTCTCTGTAAGGACATCAGTTGCACCTCAAATTAATGGCTACTTCCTTGGATATGTCACTTGAAGATAGAATTAAGAGCAGTCGTAATAGCCGGAACAATGACAGAGCCAGAGGACGTGGTAGGCCTCGCCGTGGGCGTGGGTCTGGTGGGTCCTTTAGTGGTGGAAGAATGACTGGGCCAGTTCGCAGAGGTCCTCTTATGGTGAATGCCCGACCATCACCTTACACTATTGCCAAGGCAAGCTCAAAACTATGGACGTTTTATGCGTATGCTTGAGAATCTGTCATACTTTAAAATCCAAAATACATGAGGATTTTTAATGATTTAGAAAGTTAAACATAAGAGGACTTGTAATCCTAATTGATCACGGAGAAGCTCATTTTGGCTCACTACTAACGCACTACTGCTGTCCATTGCATTTGTACCACTTCGCGATTTTGCTGTTCTTTCGGGTTGTTTGGGTTATTTTCTGGTGACTTTGCTACGGATCTCTTTGATAAATGGAAGCTCTCTGGTGATGTATTAAGCTATGATGCTACTTCTTAGCTTTTCATGCAAGGAGCTTCATTAAGTCAATTTTTGAATCGTGGAACTCTTACCAGTAGCATTGCGTCACTTGTCGATTAGTGGGGTTGAATTCCGTATAATAATCTATAATCCATATTATTTAGTTGCAAATCGCGTTAGTGAATGACTACCGGTTGCATAGATGGGGAGTTTATGTTGGATTCTCTGCTATGCGTGGAAACACCTCAGTGCAAGATTTTCAGTGGCTATCCTAGTTCATGGTGTTTTTGCAAAGGAGCTTCCTTAGCTTAACTTCAGAACTGGAGGTCTCACCTGTAGGCACTGGTATTATGCAGTGGGTCAAATCCTTTACTCCCATCCACCATTTGGTAGCCTAATATTCTAAGATTTGGTGGGTTGTTTATTTTGCAACAATTGGGTTCTATTCTCCTATCAGCTGTGTATGCCTTTTGGGAATTATGCTGATATCTTATTGATTTAGAAGCATGGCAAGTTATCTTGTTTTTCTGTCATGATCTAATAATTTTTTCTCCATTTGGACTCGTCTCTATTCTTCCTCAGTCTATCCGCAGAGTCAAGAGTTTCCCGTGGCAGCATGATCTGCTTGAAGATAGCATTAGAGCTGCAGGTATACCAGGGATAGAAATTGGCACAAAGTTATATGTTTCCAACTTGGACCATGGAGTAACCAATGAGGATATAAGGGTATGACGTGAAAAACATATGTTCCATCTTCAATGCAGTTTGTATCAGATATCTTATAGTTTAGTTGCATCTTGTGCAATTCAGGAACTTTTCTCGGAGATTGGAGCACTGAAGCGGTATGCTGTTCATTATGACAAAAATGGACGTCCTAGTGTAAGTGTCTTCCTCACTTTCTTTGGCCCTATCTTGTCACTTTGATGCAACTTGGAGGGCCTGAGTTACTCTATCAGCCTTTCATATAGTTTACATGTCTTACATACAATGGATATTAAGTATGCAGTATTTGCAGCGAGCTATATGGCTAGTGTTGAATTAACTATCCACTAGACTGTCCAGTTGATAGGATAGCAAAAAAGTTGAGGGATTTAGAAGTAAGGAACTTTTTATGCTTTCCTTGATGTAGGATTTCAGATTTCTTTGCGTGTTATTATTGACAATGTTCGTAACTGGAAAATATAATCATGGTCTGCTTCATTATTATTTTTTCCCTTGTGCCGTCTTTTGAATCGGCTTTGGTTAGGCATGTTTTTCTTGCAGTATAATGTTATAATTACCTATTTCAGGCTAAATATTTTCCATTTTGTTACAGGGTTCAGCTGAAGTAGTCTACACAAGGAGGAGTGATGCATTTGCAGCTCTAAAGCGCTACAATGATGTACTATTAGATGGGAAACATATGAAAATTGAAATTTTGGGTGACAGTTCTGAAATGCCCATTTCTGCTCGTGTGAATGTCACTGGAGTAAATGGAAGGAGTAGGAGGACAGTAGTCATGTATGTATATTTGTTCCCTTCTCTATGCTTTTTCCTAATATTTTCAAGTTGATGATTAAAGCTCTAGTCATTCTCTATTGATTTGAATGTATGTGTACGCATGCCAGATTGCCAGTTCTAATTTTTTTGGTCTTATCTGAACCCACTATCATCTTTTTGTTATAATTGTTTGGAATCCGATGAGGCATGAAATGTCTCTTTTGTTGTTACTATTAGCTGGAAGTTTTGTGGAATAAGAACGCACTGTTCAATGTATGCATCTGTGGCTAGTTTGAAGGCTCGAATAGGTGTCTGTTTTAAAGGTGTTACTGTTATAATAGTATTATGGCTACTGCCGTGCTACTTACAAGTCTCTTCTTTTAGTTTAGTTAATTGTATCATATCTTCTTAATTCTCTTCTCTTACCATATGTTTTTCTTTTCTGGACTTGTCTTTCATCTTTGATCTTCTCTGAGCAGTATATGCATCTCCAACTTTTGCATGTGTATTTGTTTAGTGAATGAGTGGTTCTTTTTTAACTGTCCATAGTCCTCTTTACTTGATGTTGATAACATATGTACTTGGGATATTTTTTTTGAGGAAACCTTTATGGAAGATGTGGGGCTGGTTTAGTCAGGAGATTAGGAGAGTACTGTGATTATATTTTCTTGACTAATGTTGTTTCAGCAAATATTCCTTGGATGTGATCACTGAAATTAAACTGACTCTTAAAAACATGCAGGCCAGGGTTTGGTCAGACTGGAGGTTCTGCTGTTGTTAATCGTGGTTCTGGGTGAGTTTCTGGCCATCTAGTATATATGTAGTTCCATAAAAATGGGTTGTTTTTACTTTCAATTTGGGCAATGAGCAAAATGTTTATAAACTCCTGCATTGTAGTCTGAGGGGCCGAGGAGGCATGAACACCCGTGGACGCGGTCGAGGCCTTGTTGAGGGCCAGGCCTTTGGTAGCAAGGGTCAAGGTGGCAGCATCAGGGGGCAGGGCCTTGGCAGGGTCAGGGGTCAAGGAAGCAGCAGGAGGGGCCGGGGTCGAGGAGGCCGTGGTAAGAAGCCACCAACTGATAAATCGGCAGATGAACTTGACAAGGAACTTGAGAACTATCATGCTGAAGCTATGCATATCTCTTAGGATTTCATTTGTGTAAATGGCAGCTAGTGGCTGCTGATGTTAACTACTTTTCTTTAGCTGTACAAAGATGGTTGCAGTGTTTTGTTTCTGGTGTTGCTTCTGGTTGGAGGCATGTATGCCTTCTATCACAACCAGATACCTTATACTATGAATGCAGCTATTTGGTAGGTTTAATTGCAGATTTGTCGTTGCTCGGTTATTATCAGTTTAAACCCATATTCTACTCCCTATGCCTCAAAATATGTATACATTTCGTATGTTTAGTTACCTATGAATTACCATAATATCTGTAATACAGGTTTATTAGAATTCCTTGATGTGTTGTCAGATCAAAACATTAATGGATAATGTAACATGCTAGGTAATGCTACGAACTTGCATATTAGATACAATATAGCAAAGCTGCAGGTTCAGGAAATTTGGAGCAAATGGAAGATTTCTTGGAATCCCATTTTCATGTTTTGGCTCGGTCTTTGATACGGCGCCATCTGCGGTTGCGAGTGGATTATAGATGGAAGACATATACAGTAACAAGCCTGGATGAGGTAAAAATGTATTCAAATTTGTAATATAAGAAATGAGTAATTTTGAGTATTTTGTACATCTCTAAGAATGAGTAGGACTATGCAGAGAAGAAGATTATGCAAAGAATACACCACAAAACCAAGTTGTTCTCTTAAGCTCAGCCTTCAGTGTAGACAGGATGTTGATAGCACATCTAAAGGCTTAGCTAATTGGCAAGCCTATGAGCAAATATCCTAGCAATTGACAATCTCCTAAATACCAAAATGTTACTCTGAACTCATTGATGCACCCTCCTCCCTATTCAAATATAGTTCTTTCGATCCCTTCTTTTTTATAAACTTCTCAACTACATCATCCCAGTTAGTTCTTGCCCCGTCAGGTTTGGGTGTAGATTTCGAGGCTTCTCCGCCCTCACACTCGCCATGGGTGGGATCTACCTTCCCTTTTGAGGCGTCTTCATCTTCTTTGAGGGCAGGTTCTGCTTCCTTTTCTGAAGCTTCTTCACCCTTGTTCTGCGCAGCCTCTGCTTCCTCTTTTGATCCATTTCCACCCTCGCTCTGGGTGGGTGCTTCAACCTTTTCTGAGGCATCGTCACTCTCACTACGCGGGGGTTCTGTATCCTTGTCCTCCATGTCACTCACGGCATGAGGTATATTCAAATTGACAGCCTTGTGAAGTGCTACTTTGGGTTCTTTTTTCAAATGTCTTCAACCTCTCAAGTTTTGGTATTGTTGGGGCTGTTGTTATTGTTTCTGAACTGCTTTCCTTCATTCTCTGCAATAAGCTAAGCTATTAATAGACGGTAAATATACTAGAGCAACTAGAGAAGTAGGTTAGCTTAAAACATAATTGTTCACACAGAGAGCCTAAGTTGTAGGATTTGGGTCAAATGTTGCAAAATCGAACACACAGCGATCTCATATTCTCATCCTTGGTGCACTTATGAGTTCAGAGAAAAAAATCTAAAAAGGTTAATGAGGCAGTCTCCAAGAAGTTAAAAATTAATTTGACAATCATTAATGCTGTATTTTTCACTTTCCAAGAAAATAAGTAGCCATTGAGAAATTGTAGAGAGTAGGCAATTATGTATTCTGCAAAAATATGTAGAAAAAGGTGAAGAAATTCTGTAATGAGCTGCCAAGTCGCTTTCGAAGGAAATAAACACGATTCAATATTTGTCACTTGACTAACTCTGAACATGTAATCTGAGTATCATCTCGCAAGAATGAGGAAAGTATGTGCACTAAATGAAAATTAGTTAAACACTGTTCCATACTTACTTTTAAGGCCTCCTCTGCCTCTCTCTCTATCCAAATAATTCCATGATCAGCTGTGGCATTGCAAGATAGCACAATGTGTTCAAATCTCCCATCAACGGGAATGGCAGTTCTAACCTCTGGAGGATATCTCCCGCATCTGTGTTTACCAAGTAGTGAAAAACTCATTCATCCAACAATTTATATACACCAAAAAAAATGCGCAGACATTATTTATTTCATCATTACACCATCTTAGACGGATTATGGTGTAGATTCATCAGTTTAATAAGTTGTAAGAAGGTGAACAATATTCAATACTAAACTAAACCTAAGTATTTTGTCTACTCTACCTAAAATAATAATGATACTCTGTATCGTCATTACAAAAAATTTGGGACTTCTTTCAGTTTTGAGTCTTCATACCCTAAAGGTCTGTAATATATTTATCATGTTTCAGAAAAAGAAAACAAATTATGAACTTGACCAATCCTACAACCTATTATCATCATAGTTTGTATGGTGGTTCTTATAGTTTCTTAATCTTTAGTCTTTACAAGCAGTCAAGCAAATAATACATTAAGTTAAACTGCATGAGTGCTATTATATGCTGCATTTGGTTATGTAGCCAAAGAATTATTCGTAGATAATTATATAAGCCATAACATAATGATGCAAGCAATACTCTACAGGTGCAAAATGTGCAGGGAAAAAGCAAAGTTGCTCGTCACAAGAGAACACATAGCTTTCCAGTTTCTGATTAAGCCTAACATACATGTTCTGATGGTGAATGGTTGCAAGCTCATCAATTTTCATTATGTCCAATGGAGTATCATCATCTATTGATTGCTATGAGATGATTGTATAGGCTGGATTTGGACTACTTCAGTCCATCCCTCCCTCTCTCTCTAGTAGAACTCATTTTAGTTGTACTATGTTAAAGTGAATACAATACTACTACGGATTCATGTCAAAAGGTTGACAAGAGAATACAAACTCCATCGATTATCTTCCCATCTAATCTATAAATTTAATGATGAACACATTTGAATAATCACATCAATAACTCAAACAAGAAACATCAATATTGAGCAGAATTATGTTCTCAATCTCCAAGACAACACCAAAATAAGAGCATTCCTCCTTAAACTAGCGAATGGAGGATTCATGTAAGGTTAGGGGTTCAATATTCAATTAAATTAAAGAAACTGTCACGAGCAAGAAATAAAGGTATCCAACTAAATTCAAATGATGTCATGAGCATGAGAAGTAAATTAGATGTTCCATGCTAGAGCATACAAGCAATTGATTGATCACAGAGCAAGGTAAGATTCTAAAACCCCATAAAATGATGATTCATTAGAATAGTTGGCAAGCTATTGAATGTGTTTATACCTGCAAAATTTTCTCTCTACAATATGATACATTCGTCCGGGTGCATAAAGTCTTCTAGGATCTTTGAGTTTTCTACTTTCAGGTATGAAGGTGTCCCTCAAGCAAACCAAGAACAATAGGCATGGCAAGCTGTACAAAGTATTAAGGCCTGTTTTGAGAGATAATAATAGTCCACTCCTCTAAGTTGAGGGAGAGAATAAGAAAATAACAGACACTCGAGGCATGATACATCCTCTAAATTATTGTGTGTAGAAGATTACTAACCAGAAGAGTGACTTGAAAATATCTTCCAAAGGAGTTGCTGTTCTGGGTAAGAAATCATCCTGAAAGAGTTCAAGTTAAAATGCAATATCAGCCCACTAGAATAGAGTTACAGCACCAATAAATCACCTTAGAGGACTAGAGGTGATGTAGCAAGAACCCATGTGAGGAAAAGCAACATTATAGACAAATGATATTTACATTTCTCAACTTATCACCATAACATTCCTATTGGGACTCTGGTAAGTTGTAAAGTTACACAACCAGGACCTGAACCTATATACATGATAAAGAACAAATTATTTACTCGTATAACAACATATCCCATAATCATCTAGCACTTCACATTGCTACTACGGGGATGCCACTAGCTGTGCGAGTAAGGAGCAGATGTATAAGCACATGACGAGAGGATCTACAATCCAAATGGATGGTGAACTGAACTCAACAGGGGAATCCCGGACGGGCATTTGTTCATTGAGCAAAGAAAATCTTGCTTATCAGTTATGCTAAAATGGAGTGTGTAAGCTAAGAAGAAACTAGATGGCCAAGTTTAACAGCTAATGTTCTAATCATGTGAGTGATGTTTCAAAATTGAAGGTCATTTATTTCACAATTAACCCAAAACTTATTGTATCCAGCTAAACATGAACAAACACAGCATATAGTGAATTGAATGAATTGAGCGATGGGCTTTCACAATTTTGATCACCTGCAAGACTATGGAGTGAATCACATCCGCGTACTTGACCGCCAAATTCAACGACATACACCTCGCCGGAGCCACCGCGTAGCACTGAATCTTGTCCCTCGGAATGCCACCCAAGCGGTTCCTGTGATTGACCACAACCACCGTCAACAGCGCCGCAACACCGGAGCCGAGCGAGTGGCCCACGAAGATCATCTTGTACTGGGAGCCGGTCTGGAGCCAGAGGTGGCGCAGCGTCTCGGACTCCTGATTGAGGACCCAAATCGCGGACTTGAGGAGGCCGTGGTGGACGTAGCCGCCGTCGAACATCTGCATGCCCAATCGGTTGTCGAGCAGGAGCTTGTAGTCGCTGCCGCTGGCGAGGTTGAGGCCGCGGATGGCGAGGACGATCTCGCGGTGGTCGTGGTCGGCGTAGATGAGGTAGGGTGGGGCACGGCCCTGGGTGTTGTCGTAAGTGACGCGCTTGACGACCCAGTCCGGGTTGAGCCGGAAGCCGCCGGCGGGAGGGAACTGGGGGTTGCGGAGATCGGGCTCGTAGACGGCGAGGATGAGGCGGCAGAGGCGAGGAACGGGCTCGAACTCTTCAGCGGTTGCCGGAGACCAGTTGGCGCTGTCGTCGGAGCCGACATAGGTACATCGCTTCCAGGCCCAGCGCGTGCACCCCACTAGCAGCACGCACTCGGCTCCACAGGCGACGGACATTGGGTCTGAGCTATAGAAAACCAAAATCAAAATCAAAATCAAAATGTGGTTGTTGGGTTGTCGATGATGGAAGCTAATTAAGCTTTTGACAGAGGAAAAGGACTGAATCAAATTAGCTGCTTTTTATGGAAATAAATTAAATATATTTTAGGGAATCAGAATTCACATGAAAATGGAGGAGCTGATAATCAGATTTCACATGAAAAGCAATGGCGGTTTTTGGGGTTGTCTTGAGATTTGGAGCTTCGAAGAAGACGATCGAGATTTTATAAGAAGTGAACAATTGCTACCACAACATCCTCATCCAGGTTCTGCTATTACTGTTACTATTAGCTGTCCCATCTTCACAACTGTTTTATAAAATTACTACAAAATTCAAAACTTGTATAGTTAATTAGTTACATTGCATGAACCAAAAGCAAAGAACAATTTTGTATTTCCTTTCAGTTTCTCGATCGCCATTGACATGAACACAATTACACAGACATGGTTTTGTTCTCAAGAAACAAACCAGTAAAATGTTTAACGTAATTAAATACTAGACTATTTGTTGATTGTACTTTTGTTTTAACATTTAATGCTCGCAATTAAATACTAAAAAATTCACTGGTTTCTTTCTGGTTGACATTTCAAAGCTGTGAACATATGGTTACACTCCAGAAGATAACGATAACGAGTACACAACTACCAGTTGGACCAATCATTTTTTATCTTAATGCCAACGCAACAACATTAGCAACATGTTATGTGATTTTTGACCGTTGTTTGTGTTTCACACAAGTGGTTTGGTTTGTGTGTTGTGGTACCTGGATGTAGCTGGCTGTCTGGTCTGGATTGCATCGATATGGGTCCAAATGAAATGATAGAGACAAACAATGAAGTATTTAATTATTCAAATAAAGAAAAATCACAAGGTTAACGGTTGAAAGTGGTGAGGCAATATTTAAATTTGAAGTTGTGCAAAGAAAATGGAAGAGTAAAAGCAAAGTGCTGTGAATGTGCCTTGCCCTTCCCATACTCAAAAGCTATATAAATTAGTTGCTTAATATATTGTTTGCTTTGGTGATATATATTTCAGGCAATTGAAGTAGTTTACACAAGCATTTAAATGATTCCATGGTAAAAAAAAACAGTTGTAACCTAGCCATGTTGGCCAAGCGGTTGATGCGTTTTGGATTTTTTTTTTAGGTCTCATGTTTGAGTTTCTTTATCGACGGTATAAGGTGAAATTTATGGAGGTAAGAGAAAAACTAACAACTAACAGAACAACGTCCTCCCACTAGAGGGTAAGAAACACTAGACTTTATAGACCTGCTGTTCCGTAAATTTTGACCAAAATTATTATGGAACAATTTAGATATTATTATTCTATATAATATTATTGCAAAAGAATTATTCAATTTTATTACCAAATGGTTTTACATTTTCTCTTCTTAATAAATTGGTTCCATTTGTTTTTCAAAATAGTTAATAAGTTCTTAGGTACCGTTTGAATTTGGAATGGGAATGAAGAATGAGATTCTCATTACGGTGTTTTTATTAAACACAGTCATTTGCATTACTATTCTCATTCTCTCACCCACGTGTAATTTGATTCTCACCTATGATGGATGAAATGAAATTCTCATTCTCATTTCTTCACTTTTTATTTTACGACTTAAACGTTAAAAATTCATAAATTTGTGCTCAAATGTAATATTAAGATAAAAAAAAACTTTTGGGGTTTCATATAACTTTTCGAGA
>JAYMTH010003561.1:0-10768 GCA_036897465.1 Pelargonium australe | reverse complement strand
AAAAAAAAAAAAAAAAAAAAAGAGTACTACATGATACATCTTTATAGTGGGAGGCCCAACAATAAACTGGATGTCAAAACCCCATATAAGATTGTATTCTTATCAACCAAAGAAGCCGAGTATATTGTCACGTCTTGAAAGAATGGATCTCCTCCAAGCATCTTATATATGGGTGGTTTTCGTCATGCGGCATGCTCCTATACTTGTGAAACCGATATTGATCAGTGTACTTGTGCAGGTATAACCTCTTTCGTCAGAATATGTGATTTATTGCTTGACGCCCACAAAAAATGCTCCGGAAACGGAAAAAATGGGGCACTGCGCAGGTCCGTTTCTCTCGGTCCGTGACAGTATGGCTACTACATAGGAAAGCAAAGAATGAATATGGTTGAAATGTTTCCTTAAAATGTTATGCAGAATATATAAGAACTATTTGGTCTATAGCTATAGTCAGAACATTCCATACATGTCGAAAAATCTTGTGTTTCATGTGAGGAAAAAGCACATTCAACTAATGCTCAACAACAACAACAACAACAACAACAACAAAAAAAAAACTAATTTGCAAATATGTGTTCTAAGTCAACAAAATTCTTAGTACTAAATATCCAACGATATGTTAACTAATATGGTAGCACTTGACAAGTTAAAGGTTGCATAGCTTCATGTGGCTTTCAATGCATCTCGTGGCGATTGTAGCTTGGGTGATCAATCTTCATGTTGGAGATTATATAGTCGTGTAAATCAAGATTAAAGAGACAATGATCAAAGCATAATGATGTTCGAGATCTGATTAAAGGATTGCACGATCGTGCACTACACCTGAAGGAACGTGCGGGGTATACAACGAGCATAAGATTTTAGGCGAGCACACACGAAAGAGCGATCATTCGCTTGGCCTCCAACGGGTATGTGCCAAAACTAATTCTATAATGAGTTCAAGTTACTATTGATCCCTCAACTATGCACTCATATCATGATTATCCTCCTACTATTTTTTAAATCATCAATAGTACTCCAACTAAGCATTCTTATTATTGGCGCCCAAAAACGCAATTCCATCCATTTTTGTGAAAAGTCGGTTAGTTGTCGTTAGTTTGAACAAAAAATAGAGCATGTGCTTAGCACATGACTTCATCTTCTTCATTGAACATCACATTTGCTGCAAATTAGGATAGCATAGACACGTTTGATGAGTTTTGTTCCGGTGAATATTATGATTGATAAATCAAATTATACTATGTTTATCACATAAATGTATGAAATGAATAGTTGACAACAAACCTGTACATTCTAATTCTTTGTTAAATGAACATACTTGCATATCCCTAATAAATCTATAAATTTGCTTGATTCTATAGTAATAATTAGTTAATACAATATGTATTCAGTATAGATCTCTTATTATCGTATATATCGCTGAACATTTAATTTTAACCATAGTAATCAGTTTGATAGAGAATGTAAATTCTAATGTAAAGCATGAGAAACTCAATAAGTATATTCTAAAATGGAAATTGATTCATGACTATAATTAACTGCAAGACAAGTAATATTGTTGTGTATGATATATAAAGATATATAGCCACAAATTTGAAGATTTTTCATAAACATTGTAACATGAATGTGAAGCTTACCGTAGACGTAATAATCTTGTTGTAACCATAATGAAGATGGTCATGACATCGTTGCAGTGGCAGTAGCATAAGAGATGGATTATGCATTGTAATAATTAAGAACAAGTAGTGGTTGTGGTTGTCAATCTGCAGCTGCAAATGGCAGTATGAGTTCTTAATTTGCAGCAAATGTGATGTTCAACGAAGAAGATGAAGTCATGTGTTGAGCACATGCTCTTTTTTTTACTCAAATTAACGGTAACTAACTGACTTTTCACAAAAATGGATGGAATTGCGTTTTTGGGCAACGATAATAAGAATACTTAGTTTGAGTACTATTGATGATTTAAAAAATAATAGGAAGATCAACCATGATATGAGTGCATAGTTGAGGATCAATCATAACTTTAACCCTTCTTTTTATATTGCACGAGTGGTCGTGGGCTTGCCGTGGACGGTCGAGCGTGTACGTTGATCAACTATTCCTATTTTGTGTATTTTACACCTAAGGTATTAAAATATAAAATGGTTGTTCCTTATTGTATTGTAGTGTGAGAGTGGGAGAATCAGTTTCAGAGAAAGAAATGGTGAACATAACAGGTTTTGGGAAAGTAAACATCAGAGAGTGAGGCTATTTGTGTAAGGATTTTTTTCATTGCAAGATTAAATTTTGTAACTCACAATCTTCTAAAGTGCAATCCGCGAACTAAGTTGAACCACATAAATATCATGTATTCTTATTTTTTCGTTTGATTGTTTTGTTTTGTTCTTGACAAAAAATGTAAATCGTTGTTTTGTAAAACGTGAAGAGAGTTCAGCCTACGCGGCAATATTAGAATAATGGTGTCCTACTCTCAACTCTCTACAAAAGTTATTTGTGCAAGGTATTTTTCATTATATGATCAATTTTTGTAACTCACAATCTTCCAAAGTGCACTCCGTGAATGTAGGCAATTAAGTTAAACCACGTAAATATCGTGTTCTTATTTCTCATTTGATTGTTTATTTATCATTGTGTCTTGTTCTCGACACAAGATGTAAATCGTCGTTTGTAAAACGCGAAGAGAGTACAGCCTTTGCGGCAATATTGGAATAATGGTGTCCTACTCTCAACTCTCCACAAAAGCTATATTTCACACTACTAGAGTTCTTATCTGGCAGAGTAGAACAAAGTTTGCTAACAGTAACAGATGTCATTATTGCAACCTCCGATGCTTGCACTTGAGCTTAACTCTCTATTCAACTGAAGCTCATTATAATCGAGCACAGGCAGAAGTCAGGCCTAAAGCTTAGGCACACTTAATAATCGAGCACGAGCCCTAAACTATATGTTTGTTTTAGCTCAAGTGGAATTCAAGCCAAGTACAAATGTGTCAAGCCCTGACAATTTTAAACTTGATCAGACCCAGAGAAAGGACTAACTAGTTCAATCATCAATATACAATAAATAACTTAACGCAGCAAATAGAACCAAAGCAAATTCAAGACAATAGACTAAATTTGCAAATCCAAAAACAATATTCATAGGGAAAATTAAGGTGAAGTAGTGACTTTAGATGTCTGAAAACAAAAATCTCAACTTAAAATTCATAACTAAAACAAAATTCCTCTCAAGTATGACATAATTTAAGCCACTGGAATTTCAATATTGGTTGGTGCAATAACTTGTGGAACGTACTCTTCCTCTTCTTTAGGAGTCAAGATAGTGACAAGATCTGGCAATGGTGTCATGGGACCTTGCTTGCCCTTAGGATCCCAGTCAAGCATGATCTTGACCTTGATACCAAGCACACCCTATTGCAACATAACAATAACAAACAATTCACAACCTTGGAACCACCTACTAACTCATGCAACAAACTAATAACCACAACAAATGGGGCAAAGAGAAAGTACCTGTCTTAGAAGGACGTGTCTTACGGCTGAGTCAATGTACTCCTTTACAGGTTGACCTGAGGATATCATATAACCATCCTTGAACTTCATGGACTTGGCACGTTGAGCCCGAAGCTTTCCGCTAACAATAACCTGCATTAGAAAATCAAAATGAACACATTTTTATATAAATATAAAACCAATAATATGCAAGCACAGTAGAATATACAAGTAGATATATACCTCACATCCCTTTGCCCCACTCTCCATGATAAACCTCAGAACACCATAGCATGCCCTGTTTGCATTTGAGAGAATAATGTTTCATAACCAGTTTCATAGTATGTAACAATGCATGCCCTTAATGATTCAAGAAAATAAATGAAAGGCAAAAGCTTGAAAATGAGATTTTGACACCCCCAATGTTAAATGAACTCAACATAAAGGCCAAAAAAGATCTAGATGGTTAAGCAAATCCAGTAACAAAAACTGACATGTACATATAAAGAACATAAAGCATTAGAAGATGCATGTGCACAAGAATGTGGGAGAGTATTCCAAACTCCAAGCCCTAAACAGGATAGCAGGAAGCCTGACAAACTCCAATTAGCCTTTGTGTTGCCTTGATATAGAACCCTCAACAATCATGAAAAAAGAGTAGAGGTAAAAACAATGCTATAACAAAAAAATTCTTTACATTTTCTAATAAGTAGCATGCCTTGCTCAAATTAGCCTTTTGGGTTGCATTGATGTAGAACCATCAAGAATCATGAGAAAAAGACTGGTAGTCGAAACAGAACCAGTAAAATAACATAAAAGTTCTTGACATTTTCTAACATGTAGTAAGACTGAGATTTAATCCCACAAAAACTGAAATCTCCAATAATCAGGCAAAAAATGATGACCCAGTTTTCCAAATTAACAAACTTTAGAATAGTACACTGAAGAAAAAGTCAAAAAGGCAGACCAAATAATCGTAAGCAAGGAATATGTAACATTGTAACCAAATGATGGTAACAATGAATTCAAATGGAGCTACAGGGCCATACAAGCATATATATAGATACAAAAACACTTCAAAGATTTTTTTAAAATGCAATGCACATAAAAAAAAGTTGGACACTTGCAAGCAAGGAAATAAGTATATCATTCAACCACATACCTCCTAACAGCAAGTCCACCGAGGAGCTTGTAGCGAAGGGATTCTGCCTGAGCAATGGCACAGAGACCCCTGTTGTTAACCTTCTCCGCATAAAGCTCAACACTGTTCTCAGGAAATTTGAACCTTTTCTGAACCACTGAAGTCAACTCCCTGATTCTTCTTCCCTTCTCACCTGATAAATAGAGGATAACAGTGGATTCATTACATTAAGCTTGTTTCTAGCATTAGAAAGTGGATTTAACAATCAAATCCCAAATAAAAATTGGGTCATTGGTTAAAATTTAAAACAAAAATTATACTGGAAATGGCATCAAAAGTGATGGAACTCAAATCATTTTCGAAGTCCTCTACAAGTACCAATTGAAGTTACCACTGTCCATTTTCTTAGAACTTCCAAGACATCAAATTTTACAGATTGCCAACATACTTCTAGGTTTAATTTCCAGTACAAGCAATACTACTGAACATAAAATCAAAAATCAAAGTCCATCCAAAATACAAAAAAAAAAAACAGATAAATAGCAATTTACCGAGAACATTCTGGGTACGAGTAGCCCTAATGATGATCTCAGTGCGCATAGGTGTAACCCTAACTTCAACGCCGGAGTAGCCATCCTCGGCAAGCTCCCTTGTCAGGACCTCGTTAAGCTCGGCGAAGAAGACTCCGTCAGCTACAAACTGAACGATAAAAACAGAAATTAGATTCACACATCGGGCATGGATTTGAGCAAAATTTGCATTTTACACGAAACGGCTACATGACGTAAAAGGAAGAGAAGGACCTACCTTTCGCTTCTTGCTCATTTGAGTAGCCATGGTTGCAGAGAGATAGAGAGAGAGAGAGATTGGTATTGAGCTGCGCGCTTGGAGTCTTCGAGCAATCTGCGGCTGAAACCCTAGGTTTGAGAGAGACCTTGTTCGCTGATCTTTAGGGTTTATTTATATACTGAAGATGATAAGAGGGTGGCCCGATTTGCGACCCGGAATTGACCCATGTACTAACATTTTTCATTTGGAGAATGTTCCAAAATAATCCCTGTACTATCTGTTTTGTTCCAATTTGATCATTGTACTTCATTTTGTTCCAATTTAGTCCCAAAGTTTCTTCAAATTGTTCCTACATAGTCCTCTCTGTTAAATCCCCTAACAGTTCTGTTAAATCTTAGCTGATGTGGACTAGTTTTATTTTAGTAATTAAAATGTCATATATTTGATTATGTGTCATAGCTTATGTGGATTAATTTAATTTTAATAATTAAAAAAATCATTTATTTGATTATTCAACAAAGAAACCATCCAATATTGACTTTGTTTTTCAGTCCGCTGCTATATAAAATTATTACGAAATCGGTTAATTGTTTTAAAATAGAATTAATACGATACCGTTTTAAAATACAACTTAGATCAAGCCTATGGTGGAAACTAAACCAATTTAACACACCTAATACAAATCACACCATGTGCACTGCTAAGTATACAAAAATTACAGATCACACCAAAATGCTTCATATTATGAGCATGAAATGCAAAACCATAACATTGAAAAAAACATTCACAATTTATTCTTAAAAGATATGTATCCAAAAGAAATTACAATATTCAAACTACTACGACAGCAAAAAAAAAAAACATCATAGAAAACTAACAAGTCCATTCAAATAAATATATTCATCCAAAATGAAGAACCAAACAAATAGTTCATGGCATCTGTGTTGCCTTCTTTCCCTTTTCTAATGATGTGCCTGTTTTTTCATTCTTTGTAGTTGGAATGCTCTTCTCTGATGCAACAACATTTTTGCCCATGTTTGAGGGACCAACATTTCTTCCTTTGTCTTTGGGAGCAATTTTTTTGCTTCTTTTTGTAGAATTAGTTTCCAACGCAACTTGTGTTGGTCTGTCTGGCTGCAAAGAAGAAAAAAATGAAGCATTAGTATGAATAATGTAATATATGAAAGAATGATTACGAAATAGATGTATGAAGATACTTACATCAACTATTTGTGCTCCATTTTTCGGGTTTATGAACAAGCCAAATCTTGATGGTGCTCTTAAATTTGTCCTTGATCTTGAGTCGAAGGTTGGTGCTTGTTGTGTAATAGGGGGATGAGATGCCTCCGTTGTATCTTGTTCGTGAGATTGGTCTACATTGGTCTACGTAACAACATATTGTAATAATGAAGGTAAAAAATATTTAATTCGCTAATTGTAAATAAAATAGATAAAATTAGTGTTACCTTATTTGACCGAAACTTGGAAGTTCTTTTGTTATGATCAGGTTTATGACACAACGAACAAATCATATGTCTGCCAACTCTAGGTAACTTGGTTTGATCTTGATATGGTGGGATTTTTTCACCTTCTTCCCTCCTACGCTTGTGGAGTTTAGGCCTCCCCGACATCCTTCTATCCATTGGTGGCAGCAAAGAAATAAGTACTGAATTTGGCCAATCTGCTATACCTCGAACAGGTTGTAGCATATGAGAATACGTTTTGTTGTATGTAGGAACTTTGTACCAATCATATAAATAGTCCACAAAGTCATGTCCTTCATGTGTAATGCAAGCACAAGCATGAGGACATGGTATTCCTCTAAGTTCCCATCGACGAAAAGTACAAGTCTTCTTGCCTAATATGACTACATGTTTTTCCTCTCCATGACTCACTTCGTACCCATCATCTCCATTCCACTCTATTGACCAATCTTCACCTCTTTCAATATTTTTTTCCAACTTCTCATGAATTCTAGGTGCATATGGTTGCTTCCATTTCTTAACATACTCCCTTTTTTTAACCAACCTATTCATTATGTAGATTCTGATATCTTCAAGCATACTAATAACAGGTTTACATCTAGCTTCAAGAATGACACCATTAAAGGTCTCACATATGTTGTTGTTGACTAAATCACAACATGAATCAAAAGAAAAGAAAGCCCTACACCAAAATTGAGGATGTAAGTTTTCTTTCATACTTACAAAACCATTAGGGCATATTGCAGCTAGATCACTTAGATTCTCCCACATTTTGCATAGATTTGAAGACTTTGCAGCTCCCCATTATTTGATTTTTAGTTCCTCTCCCTTATAACTCTTTATCCAATTGGCGTAGAGATGCCTAACACACATTCTCTGATGTGCTTGTGGGATAACATCTTGAACAGCAGCAATTAGACCCTGAAATGTTTCCATATAAGAACATAGTTAGCTATTAAATTAAATTCAAATAAAAAATAAATTAGGATAACAAGAATACTAAAGAATAACACACATGTAATTAATTACCTTTTGTTGGTCTGACATGATAGTCCAACCTTTTCCAGTTCCTAACTTCAAATCTCTACTAAGAAGATCAATGAACCATGTCCAAGAAGATGTTGATTCTGATTCCACCAATGCCCATGCTATCGGGAACATCTTATTATTACCGTCTCTTCCCACTGCCGCTAACAACTCACCCTTACACAAACCTTTCAGAAAACAACCATCAAGACCTATGAACTTTCTGGCAGCCCTCTAGAAATCCCTTTTTTAATGCGTCAAAG
Organism: Pelargonium australe; assembly: GCA_036897465.1. Lineage (NCBI taxonomy): Eukaryota > Viridiplantae > Streptophyta > Magnoliopsida > Geraniales > Geraniaceae > Pelargonium > Pelargonium australe. The sequence continues at coordinate 2,574 of JAYMTH010003561.1, read as the reverse complement.
CATATATACAACCTTTTAAAATGAGGCTAAGAACCAGGTTTCGGAAAGAAGTTTTGGAGCTCTATTGTTGTCCCTGGATTTGATAGCCTAATTTCCTCAACATATCTCCAAACTTCTCCATACTCTCTCATGAATTCTCTTGTTTTGTCTTTAAAGAGAAGATATTTAGCCTTTCTACATTGCATTGATGTCACTTTTGCCTTTAAACCAACCCAAACCAACTTCCTCATACTCATACTTTTTATCCTTGGCATCTCCAAAATAACATGTTTCAAATGCTCGGCAATCACCTTACTTGTAACCCTTTTGTTTTTAGAAACTTGTCTACAACTATGCTTGGGTTGGTAAGTCTTCACAACCCATTTACCTGTCCTTTTCACAAATGAGTAGTATATCCTCCAAGAGCATCCATCATTTTTACATTTAGCACACACTCTATCCTTATCATTTTTTTGTACTCTAATGGATACCTCTTTCTCACAGAATACATGTTGATAGCATTTTTCAAGAGACCCACTGTTTTGAATTCTTGGCTCACAAAAAAATCTCTTAAAGGCTCATCGGGATTATACTCCAAGCTCCTATCCACTTTCTTTCTTTGAGCAGTATCAACATCTGATTCTAACTCATCCGAATGAACTGAAATGTCATCAGATGAGTCATGATAAACTGATTCAGCAGTAATTCCTTCTGGTCTTCTCGAGTTCCATTTTTTTACCCATAAATTTGGATCACATGTAAAATTTTCAGCACTTGCGACACCAACATCTTCAGTTCTTGGAACTAAATTTTCACCTTCTGTACCTATCATCTCTCTTACCACTTGTTCCTCCATTGAAATTTCTTCCTCATCAACATTAGCCTCCAAAGCTCTTTATAATTTCTTCTTGTTTTCTTTAGTTTTTTGTGCAAACTTTTTCACTCTCTCTCTAGCAGTATTAAACTCCTCATCATCTTCACACGAATCTTGATCAACCTGCACTAGTATCACATTTTCATCTTCCTCTTCATCATTACTGTTGTCATCGTCATCTCCACTATCATCTTCATCATAGTTATACCCAACTTTCTCTTTCATTGACTGAACATTAACTCGTAAACCAGTTACACCCCCCACCTCAAATTTGGACCCAGTAGATTCACTAATGGAATTTTCAACTTCCACTTGTATACTTTCAAAACTACTTCTTCCAGTGATAGGAAGACTCATTCTGCAAACAACAGTAAGAATACAAACACAAACACGTAAGAATATACCATATGAACCACATGCATATATTGAAAGAAGTTTCTTGGCATGCAGAGACCACCAAATCTCAAACAAATTTCACTCCCTACCACATAACAATACAACTTTATCAACTATTTTTTTTTCCGTTTTGATCCCTAGATGTATATAAATATATGTGTATGTGTTCAAATCAAAATTATAACATACATATGAATGAATTGAATTGATAGCCTAATTTAGACTTTAGAGGGCAGAGAAAGAAAATAAAGAATTGAAGCAATATCAATTCTTAATGTTCATAAAGAATTGTAGGAATGGAAATACTTTCTTGTTCATAAACTTCAAAAAAAAAGTGCAGTTGCAGATTTTTTTTTAATGGACGATTTCAGATGATTTTTAACTCTGCAAACTCTTTTGCTCAACTAAGTATCGGACTCTCAGTTCTAATCTTGTCGACTCAACACTAAAACAAAACACATATATAGAAAAAAGAAGGGCAATGAATCCATATATAATCTCTTATTTCGACTAAGAGTATTATTACTGTACTCAATCATAAGAAAAATTACAAAACATAAAAGACAAATTTTCATATATAAACAATTACCTGGTGAATCCTTTATATTAACCTTCAAATATCTTTCAATAGAAGAATGGTTTCTTCTTTCCAAGCAAATTGATCTCCACCGGCCAATCTTTGTGAAAAAAATTCTTTTTAGGTGAGAAATAAATTTGAATTTTGGAGGCACATGTTACTGACAATATGATGGAGTTTGTTCCAACCCTAGCATTTTGTTTGTGTTCCTTCTATTTTGCGAAACGGTTAATGCCAAGTAACAAATTAATTATTTTTTTAACTACTAAAATAAAACTAATACACATCAGCGTACTCTTAAAAAAAAAATACACATCAGCGTTCAAAATATAAAAAATAGTCCACATCAGCTAAGATTTAACAGATCTGTTAGGGGATTTAACCGATAGGACTATGTAGGAACAATTTGAAGAAACTTTGGGACTAAATTGGAACAAAATGAAGTACAAGGACCAAATTGGAACATAACAGATAGTACAGTGACTATTTTGGAACATTCTCCTTTTCATTTTAGTGACCAAACTCATGATTACGTCACCCTAGTATAAGTGTGTATATATATTGAAGAAAGTCACCCTAGGATATTTATTTTTAGAGAAATGTTTGTTTCATGTGTCTTTATTTTATGTGTAATACATGTGCAACGCACGCCAATGATTACATATAACCAGACCAATTGAAACTTGTATCTGACATATACAGTTACAAAACATAGTGCGGTTTGTAACTATTATATTTTTATATCAAA
>JAYMTH010003560.1:0-10770 GCA_036897465.1 Pelargonium australe | reverse complement strand
TCTTTTTTAAGTACGAGTCTCACATTTTCTTTTTCATTGATGAGTTTGACATGTGCACAATCAGAGGTATATAAATCGGCGCTCCCCTCACGCATGTGTATTTTTCTTTCACATGTTGGCCGTTGCAAGCAGGTCGGAGACCACGAAAGAGAGCAACATAAACGGACCACTTTTGGCCAAGGCCCGAATCAAATTTTGCTCTGATGTCATGTTAATTTTTATTTTTTAATATTTGGCTACATGTAATGGTTTGAGCTTCTATTACTAAAAACAGTTAACATTTTTAGTAAGATTTGGCTTATACCGTTATATTTAGCTAATTTGTCAATAATAATTTACTCATCAAGTTATCCTCTAAGGAACTATTTTCGTTGTGGAAATGATATTGTGATTTGCGTCGACTGTGTTCTGAGTAAAATACACTTGTTTTATACTACTTTCTTCATCTAGAAATAAGTGTTTTGTATTTTTTGGCATTTGTATCCATATATAACAAATTAGTTAGTATTGATTGAATTTATTCTCATAATTCAAAAGCTACGTTAAACAAACACCACATTCTAAATATACTTTTGCAAACTATAATATAATTCCTCTCACCAATCATCTATTTCGAGTAAATTCATTCTCATTACAGAGTTGAAAGGGCAAGCCAATAAACATTTTATGTATAACACAACGACAATAAGATTAAGACTTACATTACAAAAAAAAAATCCAACAAATCTGTTGCTAGCATATTACTTCAAGTGAATAATTTTGTCAAGTTAGTTAATTTTTGAATTATATTGTTATTTCATTAAATATATTTGTTTTAAAATCAATAAATAGTAGTATTAATTTACAAGTGAATAGAATGCGAATTTTGAGGTAGAATATTTAATAAAGATGGGCAGTCATATTTTTTTATCGGCAATAGGTACTTAGTATTCGAGTAAATATTACAAGATACAAAGTACAAAAAGAGGTATTCAAACCTAAAAGAAAAAACAGTGAAAAGTCCCAAAAAGACTATGAAGGTGAAAAGTCTAAATAATTCATACAAACTAAAAAGTGATGAACATGCTCGGAGAATGTGAAATGAAATTCTTTAAAAGTGAGTGAAGTAAATATGATACTCCATTGAATTTTTTGGGAGGTGAGTGAAGTAAATATGAGAATCCATAGGGTCTTGTGAGCACGTGCATGAGAGTTGAATCTCTTGGAAAGTGAGTGGAGCGATAATGAGACTCCATTGAGGTTTGTGAGCACGCGCTCAATGAAAACCGAGTCATGTAGAAACCGAAGTGGTGGGCGGCGGCTGGCTGATTGGTGCCTGAAAATCTCCCGACAATTGAGAGAAAACTGCAAAGAGCACCATTGGAGATGGCAGGTGGTGAAAGCTCCGGCGAGACTACACTTTAGTCGCCGGAGTGGAAAGACAGCCGAGAAGCCGACTGAAGTACTGGTGATAATGGTAATAGGAACATTTTGACTATACAGGCTTACATAGATCTGGAAACCCAAGAGACCAACTCATGAAGCAAGACGGAAAAGAGGAGCGGAGGCCGGTGCTGATTGACTCCGTCTGTGGATGATTCTCGACTAAAGATGGTGGTCGCGGCTGATCTCGGCCGCGCATGCGCTGAAGGAACTGATGGGACTAAAGGCTAAACACCGACAACGACCGGCCGTGTTCCGGCGAAACCAACTGTGATTGTGGATCTGCTTCGCGATGGAGATCGGGCTCGGAAGCGCTTACTGGGTGAAGACGAGGGCACGAGCACCGGCAGATCTGGGCGGTCGCTACCGGGGATGGTAAAACAAGGACAAAGTGATACACAATTCGCTCTTTCATTTGAGATGGTTTGAACGCTGAAGATGGTGTCAAGTTTCAATGGTTGGGAAATTAATATAAACATAAGAATCTTGATGTTGAAGATGGTGTCAAGTTTCTATTTTCTTCCTATGTTTGAGAAGAAGAAAAATGTGCAGGCCACATAAGAGAATATTGTTATCAATAATGTGTGACCATTTTCTATCACGATAACGACAACCTGAAGAACAAATCCTCTAGGATTAACAAATAACACATGTGTTCAAGGAGTGTTTACAATGTTAAAACGGACGAAGCTCATTATGTGCTTCAATTTTTAAACTGAAGGACCAAATGAGAAATATATAGTTAGTTGCTCACTCATCTAATGATTAAGATAAGAATCACAAGGTCTATGATTACATACATCTCAACATGATCCACAAAATAGTATCACCCATATTTTCGCTATCACTAACAAAATATTAAATTTGACACAAAACCTAGAATATAATAATCAAAACATATGACCCATAACAATGAGAAAGACAGCCATACAGAAGTACTTATAATCTTGAAGAAAGATTACCATATGCTTCTTTTGCTATCCCATTCAAGCGACTAAGCAAACTTCTACGGAGCAGATAATCATTTGGTTTGGGACTTAAACTGAAGTAAACCTCATTAAGTAGCTCATCAAGATTAGCTCGGCATGCCAGAGTAATTTTGTTCTTATCCATACCTGGCAAACCAAGCTTTTAAGCTCTCTTCTATATGATAAAAACAAAAGCATTACAATAATCAGTAATTCAGTTAAACAGAAAGTGGAAACAGAAAACACAATCCAAAGAGCAATTGTATAAGAAAAAAGGAAACAACATAAAACCAATAGATACATATATCAAACCTCTAATGAACTACTTCCAAAACAAATTAAACCAAAGAATTGTTCAAAGAATTCCTTACAAATTAAAATCAATATAATAAATAAAAAACTACCAAAATCTATTCATCCAACTAAAAAATAGAGAAAATTCAGTTTTCTGAAATTAGAATTCTTCAAATCGCAAGTTCGACTAGGTTGGAGTAAGAGAGACTTAGACAGCTCACCATCGATTTCTAACCTAATACCACATTCCAGTACCTAAAAATTCAAAGAAAAAACACACACACAGATACACAAATACAACACCAAGCAATACACAATTGAGCTGTAAACGGAACGAAATTAATTTATCATTCCAAAACAAGCTTAAGAAATTAAGATTCGAATCACAACTATTGGAAGCAGAATCGAAATTAAGATTCTGAGAACCAGTTTCAGGTAATTGTACGTGAACTCACAAAACAGAATCTGATAAAACAAGACCTGGGAATCGAAATAAACTATGAAGCTTCCACTAAAAATTGAAATGGAAAAATCATGAGCGAACGATTAACTTTAATTTGTACGGAAAATTGTACCTTCCAAGTGAGTGAGTGAGTGGTGACGAACAAGGAGTTGATGACGAAAGAGGTGTTCTTGAGAAATTTAGGAACAGATTTGGAACAGATGAATCGGAATCGGAATCGTTTTTTCTATTTCCATCTATATTTTGCCTTTCCACATTTTTCACATCCAAATATAGAAATTAGTATTGGGCCTACGAATATGGGCCTTCTACTGTGGGCCTACGAATATGGGTCTAAGACGATGGGCCTACTACCCAACCTTATGAACATGTTGCTCTTTCCTTTTCCTTCCCTCTTTATTGCCCGTAGGAATGGCAGCTAGGCAGGACGGAGGCGGATTTTGCATTTGAGAGTGGAAAAAATCGGAGGCAAAGAGTGGTCTCTCCGTCTCATTTGAAGAGTGGGAAAAATTCTCTCCTCATCCTTCTAACAAAAGTCTCCCTCTTCGCCTCCGTTAGGGTGGAAATTACATGTCTTCGTCGGATACGAGTGCAATTGTCATCTTTAATTTGTCACATTATCATAAAATGAATGAAATATGTAACGATGTTATAGTAAATAGTACTTAAACAATGTGAACTTTGAATTGAGTGTCATATTAGTTAAATCTTTAAATTAGACACCACTCAATTTTTTTTAATCAAAGAAACAAAATAATCATTATACGAGGTTGGAATATAATTTAAACATTTATTTTGGAACGAAAAAGATACAATATCTGCATTTTGGGACCAACCTAAAACTAAAAGCTTTGTATGAGGCTACAAAGTGAAGTACATAACATGGTTTGGACATGTAAGGTCACATACACCATCCTTGGGAGGACAATATATAGGTGTTGGAAAACCTGTCACTCATAATAATTCATGGAACAAATAACTCAAATATATGTGGACAGTTGCAGCTCTACTCTTTGTTTTTTCGCCTTCCCATGTGTTCTTAAAAAGAACGATATAATATTACAAGAAATTTCATTTTCCACGACAGTTGATTCAGTCGCTCAAAGCCATATATTGTCACCAAAAGTCAGTAACTACAGTCACCAAAGGTGTTGTCACAGAAAGTCTCCAATGACACGATAGAAAGAGGTTTTCCACAAAAAGCACAACTTTATGCGACTAAAAAGTTGTCACCGAAAGCATAAAAGCTCAAAATTTCATAATTATTGAGTTTTTATTCACGTCAGACCATTTGTCACTAATTTAAAGCTCAACTCATTGCAACAACTTATTTTTTGTTACTACCAAAAGTAAGAGCTCTGAAGTGACTTTACTCTCATTTATGGAGAATTGAGTAGACAGAAAAAACACGTGTTATACCCAAGGGTAGTGACACAGTTGGTAGCGCGGGGCTGCTAGTAGGAAGAGCTCTCGGATTCAATCCCCACTCAACAATCCATGGAGAGAGATGAGAATATTAATATGTGACCAAGTCTCGAATGAAGATCGATTAGTTTGAATGTGATCAATGAAACGACTTTAATGGTTTCAACCCCGAGGTTTGCTGGCTCACATAAGACACCTCATGGTATTAAACTTGCTACAACCATGTTGGTATATATACATGAAATTTAGGCATATGGGAAATGAAAGAGTTGGTAGTGGATGGATTGTAGCAAGAGATGGAATATCTTGCACATTGGGGACTCTCTTCCTCCTCCTCAAGCTAAGGTGGGAGAATTTTGACACCACTTACCTACATATATATATTGACCACAACAGCTATAAATGATATGTGATCACTCAATTTTATTCTCATTCCCATCCACCCATTTCTTCTTTCATTTCTCCACCATATATCTAATATGGTTGTGATCATCATATTTCCATACACTTTCATTTAAAATGGAGCATATTGCAACAAAAGCATATAAGCATAGTGCCTAACAGAGTTTTCCAAATAGAATATAGGTGGATCACCAAAGTTCATGGAATACTTTGCTTACAAGTTTTATACACTTACATATGGAAGAATATCATATATATTTTGCGATAATAATAACTCATTGTTTAACATCGTATCAACGCGATGAATATATAAATATTTTTAAAGCAACGTGTTGAATATTTAATAAATTAACTCTTTTGAATTTTTTGAATTTTGATCTTGGATTTAAAGATAAATTGATTATTGTATTCTCACGATGAGTATATGTTGTAATGATATTTTTTTTCATCATTCATGAATAATAATAAATTTTATTTCTAGAAACAAATGGTCTCTAAATTAAACTTAAACAATCAAATAAAAACTAATTAGTATTTTTTAGGAAAAAAATAATTTTATCAATATCGATAATGAATTACATACATGATCATATGTTAGAAACAGATCTAACATAGAACCAAATACTAAAGTGAGTTACATGATTTACAAATCTCAAATGCCTAAAGAGCTACCAACTATATCATATAATTGATTAAAATCTTAACTACAACAATTGAAAAATAAGACCAATCTTTTTTCTTTTCACTAGCATGTGACACGTGACATTCCCAAGCAAAATCCATCGCGAGAAGAAAATAACTCCCAACAATGAAAAAACTACCGCAACATCCACTAGGGGAGCATAAACAAATTACAAAACTAACATAGATACTAAAGTACGATTTAAATAAATAAAAACATGAAAATAATTAATTTACTCATAGTAACCAAACATATTTTCACATACTAACATATAATAAAGATGATGATAATAACGATACATTTATAAGTAGACAGAACAAGAGGAGCCACCAATGACAATGAAAACAACGAAAAAACAAGAGTAATCAATCAATCAGATATGCTATACATAACAAAATAATATTAGGAAAAAATGTTGAACCACCGACGACAAAAATGTCGACATCGACCCAAAGAAAAAACTTTGATGAAAGATAAGAGAGTAAAAGTGAGCATAAAGATTTTCCTAATTATACTAAATCGTTAACTAAATTATTTTACTCGGTAAAGTTTCCATCTATAAATTATTAGTGAAATATATTTCAACCTCGACCGCAATCAACTTAAGAAAATATGTTTTAGACATGTATCAAATTATATGATGTTCAATCTAATTTAGTCATTCTAGCACTATGATTTGATCTAATTAATATTTTGTAAACCAACTTTGGTTTAATCTCATTGTTTATGAAACTCAACCTTAGCTATTTATAGTTAGGGTTTGGCCGATGAGCCTTGAAAGTTGGAGTGCACCAAGAATGATGGGTCAGGTCGGTCAGGTTCAAATTTATAGGGAATATAGAGGTGTCCTCCAAGTCCAACTTTATGCCTTAAAATCGTAATGGCCAAGTTGCTTGGACCTCCAATTTGAGCATCTTATGATAGTTCCATGAGTGATTGAGATGGAGCATGTGCTCTTGCATATCCTCAAATACTAGATGGGACGATTCACCATTTCACCACAATGTCCCATTCTTGGTGTCAACACAATACTATTTACTTACACACATCAATTTTAATTTGATTTAAGGGAAAATTGTACGTCAAAATGTTATGAAATGATCAAGCAATAACATAAGTCACTTTATTCACAAATCTCTTAAGATAAAAGAAATGAGACTAACTGATCGAGCTGAAAGAGTTGAAAGAGCTAAAATATCATTAAAAAGTACACATAAGGCAACAATATTTCATTTCTACCATGTTGTATTTGTTGCCTAAAATGCATTGGACTCCACCACACAACCTCCTACTAGCCTTGCTCGATGACCCATTTAAGAGCTCCACGAATTGATATCGCCTCACCCAACCTAGCATCATCGACTATACTAGTCCCTGACCTTTGTCCACAACCCCAAAGCCGCCCAGATTTGTCCCAAATTACCAGTCAGTTTCGCACCTTCCTTTCGATGAAGATGACCCCGTCTACATTAAGCTTTAGCCGAACATGAGGCAGTTGTTGCTAACTTTTTTCGTTCGCCTCTTCCTCTCACCAATCCACATCCTTTTTTGCTCGGCACACTACCTTCCCCTCCACCTTGCTAGAACGAGCTTTTAGACAGCTTCGGTTCATGGTTTATTCTACAACAAGCACCACACCTGACCCCCGCGACACCCAAGACAACACCCTCTCATTGCAAGCCTTCCCAAATTCTCACCATACATAAAGTGCTCAAGGAAGCAAGTAACTCCCTAGCTATCATCCAGGGTCGCCAACCTTTTTTAACCCAATATAACATTGATAAGCTCGTGGAAACTAAGACTTCAAGACCCACAAACTATCATCATTCTCGTACATCATGACATTCAAACAATACGTGGGACTTTGTCTCTGACGCCAAATTAAACAACGCGAATAATCAACAATCATTTCTATATTTCAACACGATAAACTAGTCGTGACTAGTAGACACCCTCAACCACTTTTCAAACGAAGTGCTTCACTTTCGGTTGAAGCGTGCCCCTCAATAACCTTTCACACTCCTACCACCTCCCCCAAATCCTCCCGCGGGGCGGATCAAGAGCTCGGTAGCCACTTTTGACCGGAAAGCAATATTTTTTATTCATCGATCATAACCAAACACTGTTCAGGTTAGTTCTCCTGCGTATCAAAATATTGAAAATGGCTAAAACAGCTCAACCAATCCCCTCCTCTTCTACCTTCCAAGAGAATCTAATTAATTTATGATTTTGTAATTAATTCGAAATACTTTCACAAATTGACTAAATCATGCACAATTGACTGAGTTCAATCTCAATAATTTAGGCCATAAGTTATTTAAGCAATCATTTTTAATCATCCCTAATGACCAATATTATATATCTAATTTCTAAAATATTTGAAAATCAAAAGGCAAGAACATCTCAACATGGTATACTCATAACACATAGTATATATATTGCATCGAGGAGTTGGCAAAAGTGAAGATCTTCCCAATATAAAACATGTAATGGCCACATCACTCCACACTTTCATTATTACTATTTAGAATTTTATTAATTTTCACCTCAATTGAATTAACCTTTTATCATAAATGACAACATATATGTCGACAGAAATGACAAGATGCTCACAAAAATAACGAACTCAACAAGAAAAAATAAACATTAATTTTTCTAAAATAAGCTTTCCATTTGCATTTTATGTATAAAATTTGTAATAAATTATTTGATGTGTAGTGTTTTAATAAATTATTTGTAACATAGGTTAGTTTTGGGGGAGACAAATAAGACAAAATTGAATGGATGAATAGATAAGCTTCTTGGTTATTTCAAAAAAAAAAAGATAAGCTTCTTGGTTGGTCCAAAATTATTCAAAATATATAACTATGAAATTCCACAAAAATACACAAAAACTAATCTCTCAATATTCATATGATTTTCATTTATCATCAACACACAAAAAAGCTGATAGCAATCTCCTGATTTTGAGTAACATCTAACTCTACTTTGTTCACTTTCCTTTAAATTACAATCAAATATCCACACCTGGAAGTCAAAGTAAAATGCAAATAACATGAAATTAAGTCGACATCGAACTTAATTGCTGATACGACCCGGATCTTTCTCAAATTACACTGACCTCCCCAAAAGAAGGGCTAAATTTCAACAAAAAAGCTAGGTAGCCCCCTCTAAGCAAAACCAAACACCACAAGTTGGTGGAACTCGGAAGAATCTCGATCAACAAGAGCGAAACGACAGCGACGCCGACAGCTGGTGGTGGTGGTGGTGGTTGTGGTGGTGGTGATGGTGGTTCGACGAGGACTCCCTCTCGATCCGCCACCGGAGGTGGAGGAAATCGTCGACGGAGCACGGCAGCCGGAGCGGGCCGGCGGTGTGGTAGCCGTAGACCTCGTGAGCCCTCTCGAGGAGCTTGTTGAAAAGAGGATGGTAGAGAAAAGCTATGGGGATCACAAATCTCTGAAACCCGCCGTCTTCGTCGTCGAGGCCGACGCGGACGGCGAGCCACCCCTTCTTCACCTTCATCTTCTTATCGTCGTGTTGCATATTAAAACTAAACCGAAATTGAATTTCGAAGGCTCGATACTCGGTTGTTACGTTTGCTGATAAAAAAAATGAATTGAGAATTGTAGTTAAAATTTTGATGGATATGAAGTTGTAGTTGAGAGTTGTGAGGAGGTGAGGGAATATATGTGGGTGTATATATAGGAGGAGACTATATGGGAGAGAATTTGATTTATTATTATTTATTTATATTGTTTATGGAATTTTAGTAATAAAAATTAAAAAATTGTGGTACGTGTGTCGGGTCGTACTTCATACGGAATCATTGTTGTGGGGAGAGGTCACTTTATGTAAAATTATGTGGTTTTGTTGATTCCTAATTTTTCTACTTGTGCGGCCCGACCCTTTAGTTACTTTGGAGGGGCAATGGTGAAGATTAGTCTCCGTCGGGGCCATGGTCCCGATGGGGACTTGGATGAAGACCCGGCGTTGGTTTTTGTTTGTGTTTTGGAATCTAAACCAACCATCACGCCCTACTTGAGGGTTTGTTTGATTTGTTTTATTAATGCAATACTGATATTTTGGTATTTTTATTATTTAAATTTTGTGTGAAGCAATGTATTGTCAAGTTGCACTAAAATAAATAAATAAATGTTTTATATAGCACTTGTCTTAAAATAAATATCTTGTTTAATTATGTGTTTAAAGGGATGTCATATTTCCATTTTCAAAAATAATTGTGAGTTTATTGTAACACATGTTTAGAATGTTAGAACTTTAAATACACAACACTGACTGATTTATGCTTATTTTTTATATAATAGAAAGCATGACATTTATTTTGAACAAAAAGAGTTATTCGATTATAATAGTGTATAAAACACCAATGTTTGAAAATAAATACTACGCTCCCTCAATGTGATCGGCATATGGTTGGATTTCGATATCGAACAATGGTAGTTGTATTGGTGCTAGATGTAAAAGCATTTGGAGATCTATGCAGCCGAGAGTGGCATAGTGTTGGGCGATAAAAGAAGCGATGGAATCAGCCTTGCAACGGAGATGGCGAAGGATGGAGGTTGAGTTTGATGTATTGACTGTGATCCAAGCTTTGAAGGAGAGGAGAAAGGAAAGAGGTCAAGTTGGTTTGTGGTTAGACGACATATTGGCTCTTGTGTCTCAATTTGAGCTAGTAGTGTTCTCTTTTGTGTAACGTTCTGCGAATAGGATAGCTCATGAGTTATCTAGGTTGTCTTATTCTATGTCTAATGGTACTTTTCTCGATCGGGGCTCTGATTATGTTACTTGTTCAGCAAGATAGTTTGAATATATAAAATGTTGTTTTCTTTATAATAATAATAATAATAAATACTCCCTCCACATTAACAAACATTAACAAGAATGTTATGTTTTACACTTATGGACTGTTTTTATAACATTTGAGCATGTAGGTAAATACTACTACTAAATAAGATCATTAAAAAATGATTATCCTAGTTACTCCACACGGAGTGAACTAGCCGCTAAAAATAATGATAATAATAAAGGTATCGAAACAACTTTTCGCGGCGGACCAAATATATTTTGACTACTATTAGTATCTTTATGCA
>JAYMTH010003559.1:0-10770 GCA_036897465.1 Pelargonium australe | reverse complement strand
CATTAGCATTCATGACCATGTCTTCTAGGAAAGACTCATCCGTGTGATTATCTTCAAACCCAGGCTGCATACCTCCGTATGCCACTTTTCTCCATTTGTGTGTAACAGGATGGACATGTTCACTTACGCCAGAATCCATTGGAACCAATCACTTTACAGCATATGCTACTCTTCGGGTTTGAGAGCGTTAGTTGAAGCACAAAAAATCTCCAACCCCTCAAAATTAATCCTTCATGAAATCCAGCTTGTTTGACAAAAAGACATACCTTATATTGCTCCTGATCCCATCTTAAAAATTAAAGAAACCTGTTCAAATAAATAGGCAATCAGTTCCATAGAGCATCAACAGTAAAGGCATTGCTGGCTAGGCACTAAATCTATTTCAACTAGAAAGTATCATTATGGAACAATAAATCTGTACTGATTTATGTTGAAGCATATGAAGGACCAAACAATAGTATGTCCCTTGACAACCAGTTGTGCTTATAAATTAAGAATGCAGATTTGCAAGCTATATCATGACATGTACTAAATTTAATATGGACTGACTGCAAAATAAGCCTGTTTTGGGGACAAAAAACATTATTATCACAAGAAACTGCATCAAAATTGAAATACCCATTTCCTCTCAAAGATCTAATATAGTCAGTTTTTGGAGAACAAACCCAGATTTCAGGAACTCCAAATCAATACCATTGTTTCCAATAAATAAAAAACAACTTTTTACAATATCAAACACTATAGCTGCAAACAAGACAAAAAGAAAGCACCAGCACACACAACAATGAAATAGAAGACATATTTCATGAATCCAATTTACTAATCTTTAATTTTCCTGGCAACCAAACAGGCGTTAAGAGCAAAACAATAGGATTCAGAGTTTGAAACCAATTCCAGGCAATGATATGGAGTACGGCGGATCAATGTAAGCAGTATCGTGATTGAAATGAAAAGAAAGGCATGATATGGAGTTGAGGGTGCGAACAATTGAACTACCTGAAACGTCGTCGTATCTGGCTCAGACTCCGGCTCCGGCCGACGCTGTGTGAATCGGTTCCTGAAGCTGTATTGATCCGAGGCGCAAAAGGTTCCAGTTTGAGTTCGTTTTCTTGTTTTGGATTAGTGAATTTTGATGTTTGATCCGGCCCTCGTTCGGCTTCAATACGGCAATCATGATTGTCGTTTCTGCTGGACTTATTTGATTATGGTGGTGGGCCGTGGGCTGGAACTAAGTAGTTTAAGCCCAATTCTGAATTGGTTCAAAGTTCAAACAAATTATTGGTATTGGGAGATCCACTTCAGGGTCCACTGTAGTATTGGAGTTCTAGCTTTACCAATGCCTTTACTGTGGGTGTCGGTTGAGTTTAAGAGCTTCCATTTCCCTTTCGAGCATTGCGGGCTGATATGAAGCCCCCAACAATTCTACTGTTTTGTAAAACATCCTAGTGGGGTGAAAGATCATAGCGGTGCCCGAGTGAGAAATAGAGGCTTAGAGACAACTCGGTGAAGTGGAGAATCTTGGAGGTGAATAAAAATGGTCGGACCTAATAGGTGACCTGGTAAGGAAATGAGTTTTAGAGGTGGCTCAGAGAGTCTTAGGGGGTCACCAAGAAAGATTAGACCTTGAGAATAACTCGATGTGAAAAAAAATCCTGAAGGAGATCCGATGAGATAGAGAAACGTGGAGATGAACTTGTAATGCATGAACCTTGGGGTGACCCAATGAGACGTTGATTTTGGAGGTGACTTAACAATGTGAGAACCTTGAGGTGACTCGGTGGGATAGAAAGATTTGAAAGCCTCTTATAGAAACTAAGTGTTAAAGAGATGTAAGAAGGGTCAAGTGTTGTGAATGAGTCTAATCGGACTTTGTGAGCAAACACATTTTACTCCACAAAGTAAAACCCAATCCAAAATTCAATTTGTTAGCCCTATCCTTGCATGGATGGAAAATTTATTTTGTGAGGGAGGCTTCAAAATTTGAATATAGTTACTAAAGGAGGGAGTGGACTTAATTAATAGAGTGTGGATAAGTAGAGATGTGTAATAAGATGAAAATTACCTAAAGTGCCCGTATGTATCTCTCTCTTTGTTCCGCTGTTACTTACTTTACTTGTTCAGTTGAGTCCAACACATTACAAATTTACAATACAATACTCTCTCTATACACACAGTGAGAGAGAGAGTGTGTAAAATAAAACAACAACACATCTGTTGTTGTTATTGTTTTTGTTTTCCTCTGAAAACGCAGAATTGAACAATGGCTCATCTGTTCAGAGACCTCTCTCTGGGCCATTCCAAGAGAGACACCCCCAAAACTCCCACCATTTCCATCGCCAAACCCATCGTCGCCACCGATCTCTCCTCCCCTTTCGGCCACCTCGCCACCTCCCTCTCCGACTCCGATCTCCAACTCACCGCCTATGAGATCTTCCTCGCCGCTTGCCGCACCTCCACCGGCAAGCCCCTCTCCTATGTCCCCTCCTCCTCCTCCCTCGACTCCCCGGGTCAACCCGCCGCCTCTCCCTCCTCCCCCGCCCTCCAGCGATCCCTCACCTCCGCTGCTGCCAGCAAGATGAAGAAGGCGCTCGGCCTCAAGTCTCCGGGATCCGGATCCAGGAAGAGCCCAGGTTCCGGTTCCGATTCCGGCTCCGGCCCGGGCAAGCCCAAGAAGCCTTTGACTGTCGGTGAGCTGATGAGGCAGCAAATGGGGGTTTCGGAGTCGGTGGATTCCCGGGTTAGGCGGGCTCTTTTGAGAATCTCTGCTGGTCAGGTAAAAGTTAAACAAACCTCAATTTTGGATTTCATCTTCTGCATTTGCTCCTTCATATATATATATTTACATGTATTTTGTCTTTTTCCTTGTTTGTAATTTTCATTAGCTTTGTGAAATTGATTGATCCGGTTTTGGAAAGTTCAAAATTTTCATTTTTTCTGGTGGTTGATCTAATATAGGATGCTGTAAAGAATTTAAATTTTAGTAAATGATTTATGTTAGTTTGATAACAATATGGATTGTGGTTTATGTTACTGCAGTGTTATTCCCATAACACTGAAACCTTCATGGCCCAATTCTGTAGTTCAAATTATGTTCCATAATTTGTATAACTCTCTAACCCATTTGTGGAAGTTAGTTCTTAAGTTCATAATAACTCTGAACTAATGCAGATCGATGATTTATTATTACTGTGCATTTTTTGTTTTGTTTTCAGAACTTGCTTTTATTTATTTATTTGTATTTTGTCCCCACTACTGACATTTTTCTGGACTACTTTATTAGTGATTACATTTCAGCTGTGTGTCTCATTTTGAGGCTTATAGGTTTTGATCTTCATTGATTTTTGTAGTTTAGCTTTTAGACAGTAATGGACTTTGAGATAGTTTATATATTTGTATAATTCCTATTATGTTTGCTTCTAGTTTGTCTTTCCTGTATTGCAATTGAACAATACTCATAATTATAGATGTTAGTGTTTGTATGCATTCCACTCTGAAACAAATTTATTTTGTTCCCTCTTTGAATCATTGTAGTCTATTATAGTGAGGAGCCTCAGTGCAACTGAGTATGGATTCTACTACTGTTAGTTCCTATTCTTTCCCAATTGACACAGGCAATGAGAATCATCTAGGGAAAAGAATAATCTTGTCTTTCTTTTGGTTGTTACAGGTAGGAAGGCGAATTGAGTCAGTGGTTGTCCCACTTGAACTATTGCAGCAGCTCAAGCTCTCAGATTTTCCTGATCAACAAGAGTATGAAGCATGGCAGAAAAGGACACTTAAAGTTCTTGAAGCTGGTCTCCTTTCACATCCTCGTGTACCGCTAGATAAGTCAAATACTGGTGCACAGCGGCTGCGGCAGATTATTAACGGGGCTCTGGATAGGCCCATAGAAAGTGGGAGGAACAATGAGTCAATGCAAGTTCTTCGAAGTGCTGTTATGTCTCTTGCTTCAAGATCTGATGGTTCTTACTCGGAGTCATGCCACTGGGCTGATGGGTTACCATTGAATCTCCGGCTCTATGAAATGCTTGTAGAAGCATGTTTTGATGCTAGTGATGAAACATCTATTATTGATGAAGTTGATGAACTTATGGATCACATTAAGAAGACCTGGGGAATCCTTGGAATGAACCAAATGCTCCACAATCTTTGCTTTACTTGGGTTTTATTTTACCGTTATGTTGCCACTGGCCAAGTTGATGTGGACCTGCTGTATGCTGCTGATGATCAGTTGGCAGAAGTTGCAAAAGACGCCAAGACAACAAAGGATCCCGACTACTCCAAGATTTTGAGTTCTACATTGAGTTCAATATTGGGTTGGGCAGAGAAAAGGCTCCTTGCATACCATGACACTTTTGATAGTGGAAACATTGGTACCATGCAGGGCATTGTTTCAATGGGGGTATCAGCAGCCAAGATCTTGGTTGAGGATATATCTAATGAGTATCGAAGAAAGAGGAAAACTGATGTTGATGTGGCTCGCAACAGGATTGACACTTACATCAGGTCCTCACTACGCACTGCTTTTGCTCAGGCAAGTTCTTTATATTTTGTAGTCTTTCTTTCCTGTTGACATAATGATTTAATAAGACAATAGCTCATCATCTTCGGTCACCCTAATGTATGTACATATATGCTAGCAACAATCTCTATGTTGCATATTGGCTTGGAATACTATATAGGTTGAAATGTTTGCTGGTTTCATGTTGTTGGATGACCTAAAAATTGTTTTCATAATCACAATTTTTGTTGTTGTACAATTTTTTTGGGTGCAAGTATAAATGCTCTGGGCTCTATGAAACAGTTCAGAAAATTTATATATATATAACTAACTTGGTAGTTCTCCATCCTAAAATTTCGTTACCACCCCAAAGGATTTTTAATGACTCTATGGCATGCGTGCAATTCTCTATCATGCCCTTCTATTATATCTGAACGTTTTTGTGTATTTGTTAAATGCGTAGGAATTGCTCGATGTGTAATTTTCTTTTCTTTTAGTGTTTGTAACATTGGAATTTTTTGGTGAAGAGAATATTCAAAGACCATGAACTTCTTTGTTCTCTTTTTTTCCTACTGAATTTATGACCTTGGAAATGTTTGAAGGTCACTATTTACTACTGATATGAATGAGTCATGGTATATTTACGTTTCTGTTACTAGTTTTAATTGTTTTCACTTTATGACATGGGCAATATTTATTGTCTTTATATAGAGAATGGAGAAGGCGGACTCAAGTAGGAGGGCATCGAGAAACCAGCCAAACCCACTTCCTGTCCTTGCCATCCTTGCGAAAGATGTTGGCGAGCTGGCAGTCAATGAAAAACAAGTATTTAGTCCAATATTGAAGCGATGGCATCCTTTTTCAGCTGGTGTTGCTGTGGCTACCCTTCATGCTTGCTATGGGAATGAGCTAAAACAATTCGTATCAGGTATATCGGAGTTAACACCAGATGCTGTACAAGTGTTGAGAGCTGCAGATAAGCTTGAGAAAGATCTTGTGCAGATTGCTGTGGAAGATTCGGTAGACAGTGACGATGGTGGAAAGGCAATAATTCGCGAAATGCCTCCTTTTGAGGCAGAAGCTGCCATCGCCAATTTAGTAAAAATCTGGATAAAAACACGACTAGATAGACTGAAAGAATGGGTTGACAGGAACTTGCAACAAGAGGTGTGCATTCACACTCAATTATGTTTTGCATTAAGCATATACAAGAAAATATTTATCTGTTTATGCAGGCAGTGATATAGTTATTCATAAGATTATTCCCGCATTTTATTTGATACTTCTGTCTACTATTTTTCGGTTAGTTCTTGTTTCTTTGATACTGCAATTGTGTTCTTACCCATTTAGTGCAATATTATAGGTCTGGAATCCACAAGTAAACCAAGAAGGATATGCGCCCTCTGCTGTTGAAGTATTGCGAATTATTGATGAAACTCTTGATGCATATTTTCAGCTGCCTATTCCAATGCATCCAGCATGTCTACCTGACTTAATGGGTGGCCTTGACAGATGTCTTCAGTACTATATATCCAAGGCAAAATCTGGCTGTGGTAAATTTTCACAAGATAACAATTGACTTTTAACTTAGCTTCAGGATTTTATCAGTTTTAGTAAGATTTATGTGTCACTCTAATGTATAGGAACAAGGAATACGTACATCCCTACTCTGCCAGCATTGACTAGGTGTACGACTGGATCAAAGTTCCAAGGTGTTTGGAAGAAAAAAGAGAAGTCACCAACTGCTCAAAAGAGGAATCCTCAGGTTGCGACAATGAATGGGGATATTTCTTTTGGGATACCACAGCTGTGTGTTCGTATCAACACTTTACACCGAATCCGGTCTGAGTTGGATGTTATAGAGAAAAGAATTATTACCCATTTGAGGAACTCGGAATCTGCTCAAGTAGAAGACTTCTCAAATGGTTTAGGAAAGAAGTTTGAACTCACACCTCCTGCTTGTGTAGAAGGTGTTCAACAACTTTCTGAGGCAGTGGCTTACAAAATTGTTTTCCATGATCTGAGTCATGTTTTATGGGATGGTTTGTATGTCGGGGAGCCATCATCTTCCAGAATTGAACCTCTACTTCAGGAGCTTGAACAAACCTTGACAGTCATTTCAGACACTGTGCATGAAAGAATCCGTACACGGATTCTTACTGACATAATGAAAGCTTCTTTTGATGGATTCTTGCTTGTTTTGCTTGCTGGAGGTCCTTCTCGAGCTTTCTCCCGACAGGACTCTCAAATAATAGAGGATGATTTCAAATCTCTTAAAGATCTATTTTGGGCAAATGGGGATGGTTTGCCTGCTGACCTGATAGATAAGTTCTCAACTGCCGCAAGAGGTATCATTCCCCTTTTCCGTACTGATACAGAGAGCCTAATTGAGCGGTACAGGCGTGTGACCCTGGAGACATATGGATCTTCTGCCAGATCAAGACTCCCATTACCTCAAACTTCAGGGGAATGGAACGCAACTGAACCAAACACACTCCTACGCGTTTTGTGCTACCGGAATGATGAAGCAGCTACAAAGTTCCTCAAGAAGACTTATAATTTGCCCAAGAAGTTGTAGAAAAAGAACTGTGTAGTTGTGAATGACAGCCAAGGCGATCTGTTTCTAGCCAAAAAGCTGCATGTTCCAAAGATGGCACAGATGAGACGTTAATACAAAAGCATATTGTATAGGATATTTGGAGGCGTGGAATGTTTAATTTATCGTTGGAGGATGGGTGGAGTGAACATAGAGAATGGCTTTTGCAGGTGTGCTCTCTAGGGAAGGAAGGTGGGTGGATATTCGTTTTCGTAATCCTTATCGTTATCATTATCATTCATTTCATCATTGAAGAGTGTGAGATGCCTTCAATGCTATTCTATTCTATTCTATTCTATTATCTCTCCTTTTGTCTTTCGCTACTGTATTTAGGAGCATTTGTTATACGTTATAAGCTTGCCTCGTTCAATTTTATTTGGTAAATTTTCTGTGTAGTGGGTTGCTCTATAATATCAGGTGTGATATAAAGCTTGTTTGAGTTAAAGAACTGGTATTTGGTATTAGCATGTAATATAAAAGCAGGGCTTGCTGATTGTTATTAAGATATTAAATTCCATAGCTTTGTTTTTATACTTTTTATAGTTCATTAAGATTGTTTTGCACCAAACTGAAAATTGTAGCCACATTGGTATCCGAAGATTAAAACACCATCATGTCCTGTCCTGTCCAGTCATGGATGTTTGTATTTGAAGCATCTGTTGCTCTTTGGAATGACCTAATGTTGTTGTGCCATGGGGTATCTGACTTGCAAGACAAGATTTCTTTCAGCTAGAGTTCCTTTAGTGCTTAAGTCAGCTTTTCTGTCCCTACTCAGGTATTTCTGGTTTATTATTTCAGATCAATATGCGAGACTCCAAGTCTTTTTAGTATAAGCCGTGGGGTACACCTTGGCTTGGCGAACCCCCAAAGCTTCATTGGGGCAAACACATCCCCTTGCTTTTTTTGTTGCCCCTGACTCCCTGCTCTGGAACTTTGAGGCGTAGGGTGTGGTGCGATTAGCTCTGCGATGATTGAAGTAGTCTAGGCGAGCACGTCGCGAGAGTTACTGTCACTTTGTCTTGGATGATCTTGAGCTGTTTTGAGGTGAGTCTTGCATGAGCTAAAGGATTCCTCCGAGGAACAGGAGGCAGACACGGGGCGAGAGTCATTTATGCGCCCAAAGGACACGGTGTCAACATAGTGACCAACTATTGAGTGGTGGCCATGTGGTTAGTGATGGCTTGGATGAGATCCAAACTTTCTTATTCAGATGGTTGGGCGAGGCCTTGCACCAAGACGGTGAGTGGATCTTTGATGAATGTTTCATCTCCCAGAGGCGATGTAGAAGACACTTGAGGCCTTCGACCGTAGTGAATTCTAGGGTTGACAGGAGGTAGATGGAGACCGCCTAGCACATGGGTGGTTGGAGGGTTGTTATGTCCAGCCAACTCTTTTGCATATGGTGAGCAAGGCTTGAATCGTGTGCCTCTTCCATGGCCTCAAAATGACAACGACGACACTCTTCGCTTTGGACTTGGATGGGGAGCAAGGATAAATGGACCTCTTCCCTCGGGCCCTTGGGCGGTGTAGGATCCACTATCTTTCTTAGGCTCGACTAGGGACGTAGCGGGGAATTAACTTCTCCCCACATGCTTCTTCTTGTTTTGATTAGTCGGGGATGTAAGGAGGAATGGACCTCTCCCTACAGGCCTATGGGTGGCAGTGACATTGATCTACATTGTAGACTTGGTTGGGGACGTAAGGAGGAATAGACCTTTCCCTCCATTCTTCTTCGTCCTGCTGCTGCCTAGGGATGTCGGGAGGAAATAAACCTCTCCCCAACATATCTTCCACGATCGAAGGTTCTCTCCACCTATCGTGCAAGGTTTGAAACAATGGCTTTGAAGTCATTCCGGGCAAAGGAACTGTCTAATACGCCTGTTTAACTTGGTTAAAGAAAGCGCATTAGAATGTTGTTTGTCGTCTTGTCCACGTCTTAATGAATTTTCCTAAATACTCTGTTCTAAGTCCTAAGTTTCTTTTGTCATGTGTCAAGGTCCAATGTTAATGTACTCTGGGCGCATCCGTCAAACTTGTGACTTGTACAGGGGCAACACACCAAAAAAGGGGTGCCCATGGTGCTTTTGAGGCGCCGCCTCTAACGTGAGAATGAGTTCTCGGACAGAATACACGTATGGTCTAGAGAGTGTTTTAGAGAGATAAAACTAGAGAGAGAAAGTGAATATGAGATGGTAAGGATCATTCTTTATTACAGATAGAGGGGTTACCATTTTTAACATGTGTCGATGTGTGATTGGTTGATAGCAATATGAAGTCCATTTTGGGCCCACTTTGGGTCCACTTGAGGCTTCAAGTTCTAACTTCTCCATGTGTGGGGGTCTCTCGTACGTTCCTCATGCTGTGAGGTGAGTAATAAAGCCTATAAGCCTCTACCACTTAGGGTAGAGTCATATGAATTCATGACTTCTGAGATGTCGTTGAGTTCTATCCTTGCGGGCGTGCTTATGAAGAGTTTTAGAGAGAAGAGGAGCCTTAACAATGTCGTGATGAGGCGTGGAGGCTTATTGATACCCCGAAGAGGCAGAGAGGCTTGTCGATGCCCTAGCAAGATAGAGAGCCTTAATGATGACCCCAAGGAGGCAAGGAGGCTTGACGATACCCCAATAATGAGGGGAGTCATAATGATGTCGCTGTGAGGCGGGGAGGCTTGACGATGTCCCAGAGAGTCGGGGAGCCTTAATGATTCCTAACGAGGTGGGGAGTCTTGACAATGTAACAACTAGGCGGGGAGCCTTGATGATGTCTCTGCGAGGTAGGGAGGCTTAACGATTCCCCAGTGAGTCGGGGATCCTTGATGATGCGTCCACCGAATTTCTTAGAAGCCTCTGTCGTGAGGGGTAGCGTTCTAAGGTATCGAGAACGTTGGTCAGAGCATTTTTTACGGTTTCAATGTCAAGGCTCTCTCAAGGGAGCTCAGGGTGACGACTTAATACCCATGTATATTTATCAAGTTATGATTGATTACAGATCCCCAATGGGCCCATGACATGAAGGAACAGAAGGGCAAACTCTTCGGCCCACCATCTCGACATTAGGTAGGTCGTCTCGACGCTCCTATACCTGGTTGAAAAATGGAGGAGTTCAATAAAAGTTAGGGGCCCCTAAGTGGCAATTGCAACTCCGGGTCGAGGCTGAACTAAGAACAAACTAGTTTGTGATCCGGTGAATGAAGAGGAGGAGATGAAGCACCGTCGTGATTTCCAAATGGACGTCGCAACGTAAGACTAATGATGGGCTTGAATGAAATGATTTTCAAGGTTAGTTAGTGGGTGAGAGGCAGAGGAAAAATCACCTTTGCGACACCGAAACGACCGTCGCGATGTTAGACCGGTGATGGGCTTGAACGAACTAGTTTTGGACTTGATTGTCTTTGAATTGTTTTTCGGTCGTGCTTTTGGCACACTTTCAAGCGCACTTTCAAGTGTGCGCATGCGTTGTGGGTGGACAATTCAGGTGTCTAAGTGGCACGTGTTTGGCAAGTATACCAAAATAATGCCGAAGTAATAAAAAGAGCACAAGGTGCTCCGAGTTGTCGAACCTCAAGGACTACGAAATGTAAGCTAAATAGGCATTCCTTGCAATAACTCTAAAGATAAACTAAACAAAGTGCAATAAGAAATCATTAAGTGGAAGTGTGTGTAACAAGTAAAAC
>JAYMTH010003558.1:0-10771 GCA_036897465.1 Pelargonium australe | reverse complement strand
GGTATTTTAATGAGGTGTCACTCTCTCATTGATTTGGCTTAACCTAAGCCAAAAATTTTGTGGCTTAGATTCCTTATTCTCATATATATATATAATCTCACAATAATATCATAATCATACGGAAGTACTAAACTCCAAGTAATTTATAACTTTTTTTTTTTGTCTAAACTAGGGGTTCCTAAGCAGGCTCGCACTGTGCATGATTTTTAACTTTTCTTTATATGTTTATTTGATAACAAATTGTCATGAAATATATATTATATACAACAGTAACATAAAATCGTCATCAATTCACATTACTTAATGACTATTTATGCATCGTCACAACAAGAACCATAGTGACAAATTACATTTCGTCTCGATTTTCTTTAGTATATTTACGACGATAATAAATCGTCATAAAAATATCTTGTTCTATGATGTTATAAAAATGTAATTAATCAACATT
Source organism: Pelargonium australe (assembly GCA_036897465.1). Lineage (NCBI taxonomy): Eukaryota > Viridiplantae > Streptophyta > Magnoliopsida > Geraniales > Geraniaceae > Pelargonium > Pelargonium australe. The sequence goes on along the minus strand of JAYMTH010003558.1, from coordinate 10,323 downwards.
AAATTGTCTCTAAAACTCATTTTTCTCGAATTTTATGTTATTAGTTTTTTCATTCAAACATAAAGGTGACAATCAATTCTACATCGTCACAAAAATATTAAAATATACGACAAATATAAAAAATGTCACAAAAAGATAATGATATATGACAAAATATATATTGTCACATTTGTTTTTGGTTAATTTATGACGAGTTAGAAGTGTCGTACAAAATATTTTCAACCATGACAATCAAATCGTCATCAATTATCAAGACTTTGTCAAGAAAAAAATTTCCCTCCAAATTTATGATAATAATTTTTGCCTCCAAATTTATAAGTGACAATAAAAAAAAAATTGTCATAAAATGTAACAAAAAATGACAAAATTATATACCTATGGTCACGCCCATAAGAGTTGTCATGAAAAAAATAAAAATAATGACGAATTTTAGTTTTTGTCATTATTAAACGATTATCGGTGACGAAATTATGTGCGTAGCAAAGAAAATTGTCATAAAATGTCATATTTCTTGTAGTGTTTCCCAGGAAAATGAACATTCCCGGGAAAGTAACTTTCCTGTTGTCAAACGATACCTATATATATACAAAGTGTACAAAATAAATCCCACAGAATTAGGAATCAGATCTTCTACTTTAGGAAATGACAAATTCTAAACCTACATCTAGAATATATTTACAGCTCGAAAATAAAATCAAATCTAAGAGTTAATGATACTAACACCCCTCCTCCCTCAACTTGAAGCGTGTATATCGAACATGCTCAGCTTGGAACGAAGATCTTTATTACTTGGTTTTGACAAGCATTTTGTGAGGATATCAACTATTTGTTGCTTGGTTGGTAGATAAATCATGCACACGCTGCCATATTCGATCTTCTCTTTGATAAAGTGTTTATCCACCTCAACGTGCTTTGTGCGATCATGATGTACCAGATTATGGGCAATGATGTTTGTTGCCTTATTGTCGCAGTAGAGTTTCATAGGAATCAGTATTCTAATCTTCAGCTCGGTCATCACCCGACAAAGCCAAATGCCTTCACATAACCCATGAACAACAACCCGGAATTTGACATATGCACTACTCTGAGCAACAACGACTTGTTTTTTGCTGCGCCAAGTCACAAGGTTTCCCCAAACATAGGTATAGTACCCACCAGTTGATCGTCGATCTAAAGCGGAGCCAACCCAATCAGCATCCGTAAAGACCTCGATGGATCGATGATTGGTCTTCTTGAATAAAAGACCTCGACTAGGAGCTCCCTTGAGATACCAGAGTACTCTTTATACAACATCTAGGTGTTTCTGTTTGGGAGAATGCATGAATTGACTGATGACACTCACAACAAAAGCGATGTTCGGCCTAGTGGGAGCAAGATGAATCCGCTTTTCAATGAGTCATTGGTAGCTTTTCCGATCTACTTCATCGCTATCCTCCTCAGCCCCAAGTTTGTGATTTAACTCCATAGGAGTCTCGGTTGGTCGGCAGCCAAGCATGCCAATTTATTCAAATAAATCTATCGTGTATTTGCGTTGAGAAATGCAGATCCCGGTGCTGTTCCGAGCCACTTCTATACCCAAAAAATACTTTAAGGTGCCAAGATCTTTGAGTTGGAATTCATTATTCAAATACAACTTCAAATTCTTGATTTCCTCATGATCATCACCGGTCATAAAATATGTCATCGACATAGACAATAAGGATGGACACCTTTTTAGACGTTGAATGCTTGATAAACAAAGTATCATCAGATTGCCCTTGACTGTATCCCTGGTTGATAATAGTTTTGGAAAATCGACTGAACCAAACCCTCAGAGATTGCTTTAGAACATAGATAGATTTCCTGAGCTTGCACACCTCTCCAGAGGTCCCTCAATACTTGGAGGAGTTTCCATGTAGACTTCCTCTAACAGATCACCATTAAGAAACATATTCTTGACATCTAGCTGTAAAAGTGGTCAATCTAGATTAACAGTTAGGGAGATCAAGATTCGAACTGTATTGAGTTTGGCCACTGGTGCGAACGTTTCTGTATAGTCGAGGCCATAGGTCTGAGTGAATCCCCGAGCCACAAGTCTGGCATTATGACGATTCAAGATGCCATCTGAATTGAATTTATTAGTGAATATCCACTTGCATCCCATAACGTGTTTTCCAGCATGCAAGTCGGTTAGGTACCATGTATTGTTACTTTCAAGTGCATTCACTTCATCTAGGACAACTAGTTTCCACTTCGGGCATTTGAGTGCCTCGTGGATGTTTTTGGGAACATCTTTTATGAAAAATTAGTAATAAATGTCTGATAAGTGGGAGATAACTTGTTGTATGCGACAAACCTGGAAATCGGATGTAAGGTGTGCATGCTCGGGTTCCCATTCATGTAGCAATCAGAAGGTCAGGTGAGGGAAGCTCAACCACGGTAGCATTGTCCTCAATGTGCAGTGGTTTCAGGGAACAATTGGCAGGGATCAACTCTTGGCAATGTTGGGCAGCGAGAGGATCATCATGGTCAGGGCCGGTGGTATGACGACGAGCATAAATCTGAAGAGGTTTTTTTAGTTTGAAGAGGTTCGATTAGGTTTGGGATGACAGGCAGAACTGGTACGAGACTGATAATGTTGGAATTGACAAGATTGGGCTCGGACTCAAACAATGTTTCAGAATTTACAAAGGGTTAGACTTGTGTGGAGTATTTCTTGGTTGACATAAAGATATTAACGTCTCATCTTCACCTAAATTTTCCCTTTGAAGATGAGCGGAGGAGAAAAACAAATTGGATTAAAAAAATGTTACATCTTTGGACACGAAGACACGTTTGAGAGTAGGGGAGTAACATTTGTAGCCTTTTTGAGTAGGAGAATATTCTATGAACACACACTTATTTGCCCGAGGAGAGAGTTTAGATTGTCCTAGAGTATGAACGTGAACAAACGCGATGCTACCAAAGACACGAAGTGTTATGGATCTTATAGAAAACTGTTGATAATTATGGGTGAGAACAGACAAAGGAGTTTGAAATGATAGTGTTTTGGACAACATACGATTTATAAGGTGACACGCGGTGAGAATGGCTTCTCCCCAAAGATACTTCGGTATATTCATAGAGTACATAATGGACTGGGCAATTTCAAGGAGATGACAATTTTTTCGTTCGGATACTCCATTTTGCAGAGGAGTATACGAAAAAGAACTATGATGGATGATACCGTGAGAGGCAGGATAAGGGACCCGGACAGAGTTAAAGTACTCACATCTATTATTAATGCGGATAGTGTGAATTTGAGACTGGAAATGATTTTTATATCATTGAATGAAAGTTTTTGAAAATTTGTGGTGTCTCAGATTTTTCTTTATGAAGATATAACCAACAGACTCGAGTATGATCATCAATAAACGTAATGAATCATCGTGCACCTGAAATATTACGGACACGAAAAACACCCTAAAGATCACTATGAACTAATGAAAACAGTTTGGATTCAACATATGGTCTAATTGAATAAGGAAAACGGGTATGCTTGGACATTTGACAAGATTCACAATTCAAAGAATTGAAACTTCGTTTAATGAATAGATGAGGTAACAAATGTTTTAGGTACCTAAGATTCGGGTAACCTAAACGATTGTGCCATAACATTATAAATCATTCACTGCCTTAGCATTGCCAATCGTCATCCCGTCGATTTTTCTTGTATAAGACACGAGGTAGAAGAGAAATTAACCCAACACTTGTTATCTTGAGTGAGTTTACTAATCGATAGTAAATTATAAGATAACTTTGAAACTTGAAACACAAATTTAAGTATAATTGCAGGTGAAAGTTTCACATTGCCAATTCCGGCTACAGAGGAAAGAGACTCGTTCGCGATACAAACATGGGACAAAGAGTGGCTGGGAGAATATGAGTCATATAAAGAGGAATCCCCTGTCATATGATCGGACGCACCCAAGTTCAAGATCCATATTTGAGTCATTGTACGGCTGACAAAGGCCGAATTAAGAGCACTATCTTTAATGGTCAGATGTGCGTAGAGGAGGATACTTGTTGTAATAGTAATTGTTGGAGGACTTCATGTTACTCTTTAATTAGTTGAACATTGGACATATTCATAGAATCGAAGGTCGAAGAGATAAAGACCTTGTGGTCGCGTTGTGGTGTAAGCGAGTTGCTCGAGTATAAAGACATTCAATTATAGCAAGTTGCTCGAGTATGTCCGGTTCGATCACAGTGGTTTCACCAAGGATGATTGTCAATATCAGGAGACCTTTGATATGAGGAGCCTAAGGATTGTGATGTTGTTGACCGGTATGGCTGCGGATTGGAGTGAATATGAAAGGAAGAGGCATAAGATCCCCTAGCAAGACTCCATGTCGTTTTGCTTCACGACAAACTTCTGCGAATGCCTCGCCAATAGTCGGCAAGGGCTGTCGGTCGAGAATTCGACCATGCACTTCATCTAGATCACGATGAAGTCCCTCAAGAAAAGCATAAAGCCTTTCTTTGTCAATGTGGGCTTTGAATTTTTTATGCTCTTCGGTTTCCACCCAGTCGGCCTCATAGAATAGATCAAGCTTTTGCCACAGGTTTTTTAGCAGATTGTAGTTGGTAGTCACCTCGTAGAAGCCTTGTCGTATGTCCTTAGTTTAAGCTTGAGTTCAAAAACCTGCGATAAATTTTCAAGGTCAGAATAATTTTCCTTGACGACGTCCCATATATCCTTCGCAGATTTGAGGAGATAGGTCCGACTGATTTGGGGCTCCATTGAGTTAAAAAGCTAGGACATCACAATAGAGTTATTGAGTTTCCAAGCTTCACTCTTGAAATCGGCAGCAGGCAGACGTGGGAGATCGCCCGTGAGATAGCCAATCTTATTGCGCCCACGAATGACCATCAGAACCGATTGGGACCCGTGCAAGAAGTTTGTTCCGTCAAGCTTGTTGTTAGTAACAACCAACGACGAACTCTCACTATACGAGTGAGTGATAGATGCGGAAGCGGAAACAGATGTATTGGACGGAGATGAGGTAGACATGGTAGAACTACTAGTTGCAGAATAAAAAAAACCACTAGAAAGCAAAAGAGAAAAAGAATAGGCTTATAGGAAGCTCTGATACAATGAAACGAGGTGTCAAAGTGTTATCCTCGATGATTTTTTATTCATGGAATATAATAGACGAATATATATACACACACACACAAAGTTTATAAAAGAAAGGGATAACTACTTTTTTGGTACACAGACTTTCGCGGAATACCCAATTTAATACCCAAAATTCTATTTCGCCCAATTTAGTACTCAGACTTCAATATAACACCCAATTTTGTACCCACTGTTCATTTCCGTCAATTTCACCGTTAACTCCTGAGTTGGCATGCTGAGTTGGACGGTTTGTACACGTGGTATACACATGGCAAATTAATATTTTTAAATGATTTTTGTCATTTAATATTTAATTAAAAAATAAAAATAAAAAACTCTCTCTCTCTCGGAGCTCTCTCTCGAAGCTTCCTCACAACAGCTCCCTTTTCTCAACACAAACACACCATCTTTTTCCTGAAATACACTGAGAGTTCTTTTTTAAAATTGAATTAAACTAAAAACACAAACCAAAAGCACAAATGTTTTGTTTTTGTTGTTGCTGTGACAGAGGCTCATCCTTGTCCCATGTCCTTGACTGTCTCAAAACTCATGTTTAGCTGTCTGTCTGGGTCTTCACAATTTCACATTTTTCACTTTTGGATTGTGCTAAAATCTGCACTTGTGGTTTAGAGAACAGAATAAGCAATCTATGGTGATTCGGGTTTAAGGAAAGACCAAATTTTGACGAAATGGAGTGTGAAGTGGAAGAGAAATGGGATTGATTTTGACACGTACAGATCTATCTCTTCTATTCTTCTTCTTCTTCTTCGGCGAAACGGCGACGAGAGGTAACGACAAGAGCTTTCCAACCTGGTCTGGTCATGGCCTTCAAGCTCCATTAGAGGAGAGAGTGTCGGCCAGATCTGGAAGCTCACCAGATCTAGAAATGCAGTCGCCGATCGAAGCCGTCGCGCATCGGGGCCGCGCCGCCATCGAGCCGAGAGCGATGGAGGTCGCGCTGCCATCGGAGCCGGAGCCGAGGACGGACAGAAGAAGACGAAGCATTTTTTGTTTTTTGTTTTTTTAAAACCCAGATTAGTATTTTTGTTTAGTTTTTAGTTTTTTTTTTTAATTTCCAACTCAGCTAAAAAATACACCTAAACTATCAAGGGTACACGTCATCGCCCACATCAGCAATTTTTTTTTCAGTTTGGTAGAGAAATGTCCACGTCAGCGCCACTTAACGGCCAAATTGACGGGAGGTAACGACAGGTATCACATTGGGTATAAAATAATAGTGTAGGTACTTAATTAGGTGTGAAATTGAAGTCTAGGTATTAAATTGAGCGAAATAGAAATTTGGGTACCAAATTGAGTATTTCGCGAAAGTTTGGGTACCAAAAAAGTAGTTATCCCTTACTACTATATATAGAGTAGCCAACAAAGCAAATCACAATTAAAGCTGTAGCCATAGGTTTAACAATTAAAACAAACATTAGATAAGCCAGATTGAAGTAGCAAATGTTGAATCAGACACAATGTGAAATGATATAGAAAGATCAGACTTGATAAGAAAGCATTTCTTTTTTTACTAAATCAACCAGTCAGAGAGTGTCCACACAAATTCTAGCTCCATGCTGCAAAAGACCTTTGCAAAGTGACAAATTCCAATTTGAAACAAGAAGAAAGAACTGATGCACAATAGTGAGATGACAAATTTAGTTTCCAATCAAAGACAAATTCTACCTGGAAATCATTCACTGTCATGATATGCAGAAGTTGTTCACTTCACAGCCCCAGCTGATTGCAATTGTAACTCCTACCCATCAAAAGGGAACAGATATACAGAATTCCACATCCCATCTCACACAGAAAAGCAATGCTTCCAATGATTCTAACATTGATCCCAGTCTTTAGGAATAAGGAACCACAAGTACCTGATTCAAGCTGGAATTTCTTACGGTTCATAGGAGTCATCTTGAACATTCCCCTTGCTAACAATGTGGAATGATCAGAGTCTAGGCAATGAAATCATCCTCTACATAGCTTTGCAAAATCAGCACAGAACAGAACTCCCATCAAGTAGATTTCACCATTCTTTTGCCCTTTCATACTTATTACCAGTAATCATTGCAGGAGCATGTTCCATCCTTGATATGATGAAACCGGTTTGAATCTCTTACCACTATTTGTCTCCCCGTGACTCTTGAAATATACTTGATTGCAGTGTGACAGTCTCCGCAAACACGAAGATTCTTAAATATCCTAATTGGTTTTGATTTGGATGTGCTAATAAGACCATATGCCACTGCAATTTTCTCACTATGTTGAAACAAGTAATGTTCCCCCAGTTCATCCTCCACATCATGAAGAACAAAGTCTGTATTAGGAACATAACCAACCTCTTTAATTTTTAAAGCCAGCCGATCCAATTCATCATATATTTCCTGTGTCTGTGGGTGTGAAGTTTCCCCGACATGAAACTTATGCACCTCATTTTCTACCTCTATCCAGCTACAACCTGCTTCTTTACTCAACTTTCTTTGTTTCATGTCTCTCCGGATTTTTGCTGAATCTTCCCAATGACCAGTGGAAGCATACAAGTTTGATAGTAAGATATAAGCAGCTGGATCACGTGGTTCTAGCTCAAGAATCATTTTTGCAGCATGCTCCCCAAGCTCTATGTTACCATGAACTCTGCAGGCCCCAAGAAATGTACGCCAGACCAGAGCATCAGCCTTGAATGGCATTGACCGAATGAACTCAATGGCTTCACCAAGGGATCCTGCTCGGCCCAATAAATCAACCATACATGCATAATGGTCCATTCTAGGGACAATCCCATGTTCATTGTACATAGATCTGAAGTATTTCCATCCCTCAGATATCAAACCTACATGGCTACAAGCTGATAAAACAGCAATATATGTGATCTCATTTGGTCTTGTACCTGCCTCAAGCATTTTGTGGAACATTTCCAAAGCTCTTGTTGCAAAGCCGTGTTTTGCAAGACCCCCAATCATTGAAGTCCAAGATATAATATTCCGATCTTCCATCTCACCAAAAACTTGAAGAGCACCTTCTACGTTTCCACACCTAGAATACATAGAGATTAAAGCATTACAAACAGCTGTATCTGACCCAAATCCTGATTTTAGAGAACGAGCATGTATTTGCTCGCCCTTACCAATTGCACCAATACTTGCAGCTCCACTCAAGAGGCTAGCAAATGTATAAGCACTAGTCCCAAATCCCATTTCCTCACCTTGATGGAAGAGGTCAAAGGCTTCATTATAATTTGAATTTTTAGCATATACATCAACAATTGTGTTATAAGAAACCATGTTCTTCTCAAATAAAACATCAAAAGCTTTGCGCGCATCTTCTGTCCTACCAGAACGGGCATACATGCTAATAAGGGAATTTCCCACGCAATTAACCGAGACAAGACCTAGTTTCACCGCATAAGCATAAATTTGCTCACCCATTTGTGAATCAGAAAGATTAGCGCATGCCTTAAGAGTGCTAGAAAACGTGAGATGATTTGGTGGAACATGACCCTGAATCATTTCACAGAAAAGATCAATTGCTTCTCTAGAACACTCTTTACTTTGCACATATCCTGTGATAATAGCAGTCCAAGACATAACATTATGATCTTCCATTCGATCAAACACCTTCCTCGAATCATACACAGAGCCATCCACTGCACACTTAGAATACATGTCCACCAAACTACACCCAACACAGACATCCAAAGCCAATCCTGACCGTATTGCCCAAGAATGCAATTGCTGTCCCAATGACATCGATTCCAACTCTGAGCACACTGATATAACACTTGTTAGTGTATACTTATCGGGCATATGACCACTCAATAACATATCCAAAAACAAATCAACTGAATCCCTGGTGAAACCAAACTGTGCAAACCTAGTAATCATCAAAGTCCAAGTAACCTCATTCCTTTCAGGCATTTTATCAAACACCTTCAGTGCAGAGTCCAAATCGCGGCTACCCTTCAAATACATATCAATTAGTCCACACCCAAAACGCACATCCTCAAAGTAGCCACATTTCAAAGCAAACCCAAATATTGCTTCCCCAAACGCAAGATACTCCCGGCTAGAACAAGCCCGAACGACTGCAGAAAAGCAAAACTCATTTGGATGGAACCCAGACTCCAGCATACCCAGAAACGCAAGAATGGATTCGAATCTCATGCCGTTATTTGCATAACAGGCTATCATGGAACTCCAAGAAACCAAGTCCCTTTTAGTTCCCATGTCCTGAAAAATGGAATTGGCCGTTTCCCAGTCGTTGGATTTGGAGTAGAGGCTGATGAGAGAGTTGAGCATGAAGGAGTCGAGCTGGAGGGGAGACTGGGAGAGCTTGGAGTGGAGGATCTTTCCGAGATGGAAGTTGCGGGTGCGGATGCAGGACTTGAGGAGGAGGGAGTAGGTGATGAGGTCTGGGTGGGTGCCCTGCTCAACCATGAGCTCGAGGGTCGAGATTGCTTCGCGGAGGTTGCCGCCATCGAGATGCTGGGTGAGGCGGGCGTTGAGGGCTTTCGGCGGCGGTGGAGGGGAGAGCTTTTGGCGGGAAGGATGGAGCGGTTTGAGGGACGGAGGTGGAGGAAGCTTTGGGAGAGCGAGCGATAGGCTTATCATTTTCTTCTGACCAAAACCAAGTCCGTGTCCAACCTCTACTTGGGCTTTGTTTTGCTTTTTTTTCTGTGGTGAACCCACGGTTAAACGAGGATAACCATGTTTTAATCAAACTAGTATTCATCCCGTGCATTGCACGGGATAATAGTAACTAATATCAAAATAAATAATTAGTTCATCCGTCCTAAAATAAGTGTTTATTTCCATTTTTTTTGCAAAAATTAAGAATGACCAGATAATTTAGTGTGTTTTCAATCTTATCCTCACTTTCTCACCTACACACATGTCCAAATCTGCCCATGTGCATAAGTGATAAACTTAATATAAGAAAAATAATAGTAATATAATATCTTAAAAATAGAAACATGACATTCATTTTGGGACAAAAAATTTAGACAAACATGACACTCATATTGGGACGGAGGGACTATTAGTTTATGTTTTGAGCTACTAACTTGATGTTTGTCTTGATTCGTAGTATAATGTTTTATTAAAAATCATTCACATAATCATTTGTATAACTTCTTGCAATGAAAACACAAATAAATTAGTCAAAATTTCTAAACTTCAATAATT
>JAYMTH010003557.1:0-10773 GCA_036897465.1 Pelargonium australe | reverse complement strand
TAAAAATTTGATGACGTGGCGCAATAATACGCATTATAAACCTATTTTTTGGTCCAGCTTTTATAGTATGTATAGATAGCTCAAGAAACCATTCATATCTAATCTAACTACACGAATCTGGAAGATGCTGTGGTAAGTCCTACTGGGTTTTGGACGTATCTGGGCCGAACGAATATCATGGGTAGGGCCCAGATAGCCGTTAATTAGTTTGGTTTTGTATAAAATAAAATAAAATATGATATGGCACCATAACATAACATGATCATCACTTGCCTTTGGATCGTTAAATTGTTGTTTATGTGAATGACTACAACAAAACTCCATTTCATATGGCTACATTACAAATCTAGAACAGTCTTTTGTTTCTATTCCACAAGTAGAGACCATTGGTTATCAAATTATTTACATATATCAATTTAAATGGAAGGAGAGTCTTCTCTCCATACAATTCAAACTCTCCACATCCAAACTCTCCACATCCATAATATCAGCAATTCCTCTATTTCTTCCTCTACAAGCAATAGGTGAAGTAAAAACACTGATATTTTATCCACCATCTCCATGCTCTGCAAAATCAGCCTCAACGTTCATTTTTTTTATTTAAACTCTGGATAAATTTCTGATGCAAGCAATAAATTTGATCTTGTTGTAACGATAAACTGTACGAAGGTTTGAAGCTACAACCACACCCTGAAAACAAAGCTATAAAATACACACATACAAAAAATATATGTATACTGCACAAACATATTGGTGTTTCAGGCAAATCATATATATGAGAATTCCCATGATAAATATACAAGGTGAGTGAACACCATGTATTCAGGCCAGGCCAGGGTTTTCATTAAGTGACGCTTTTTTCCCGGGAGGCCATGACAGTCTTCTGTGGGTTCTGCCATCTACGTCCCCATTTTCATTCTCTACTTGTGTGACAGTAGCCAACCCATTGTAGCTTGCTTCACTTCTCCAAGGAGGTGGAGTCACGCACTCAGAATCACCACCTACTTTTTTCGATAGGTCATTGCCTGGTGTCGCGGGAAAAGGAGAGTTACCCACTCTCAGATTTTGAAGTGTTGCAAACGATTCTCTCATGGCAGACATGGCCTCAAAAAACCGAGTACATGATGCCAAAGCAACAGGAATAGGGCGGAGCATTTCCTGCACAAATATAACCAAATTGAAGTTAAGATCATGCAGCAAAACGCTCTCTTTGATACAACATAGAGATTGACAATCACATGGTTTCAACTTTCATGGATGCTGCATATTGGTGCAACAATAAGAACCAAGGCATGTTACAACAAATCAGAAGTGAGAGCAAGTTGATTTCTTTAATCTTTTTCTTGGCATGGCTAAATAAGAATGATACAATACAATAACTAATGAAAACATTTATTAACAGAAAAATCAAAGATAGCATGAAGGATCAAAGGTCTCTATAAGCATACCCCCCACACAGAAGGAGACTCCTTAAAGTTCTGGCTCCATTGGAAATCTGAAACTGATGCTGTCAGTGCACCATAATCACTCGCAGCTTTCATTAATAGTTCTGAAAATTGTTTCTGCAAAACCCCCAAAACAAATGAAGAAGAAGATATCATAAATATTGGAAGTACGGAACTATCAGTTCACAGTTCACACAACAAAATGATTTCAAGCTTGACATAGAGTTGTTTTTTTTCTTCTTCTGTAACTGTAAAGAGAACATACAAATACAGTTCAATACAACATATGACATAACAATATGCTCAGAACATGCTCATTTTTTTGTCTTAAAATAACCAACCTGATATTCTGCTTCAACAGGAATGCAATCAAGTGAATACGGTTGTTGAAGACGAGCTATGATGCGGTCCTGCCAACATATACAATTAAACAAAAAGGAGATCAAATAGAGTATAGAATGAATGAACATTTTATTTATATCACAAGAAAGAATAAGGAAAGAAGAAAAGCCTAAATAAAGGAAGTCTAGTGTAGTGGCTAATACGGTTGCAGGGTGCAAACTGTAACTGTAAGATTTCAAAGAATAGATCAAGATAATGGATAACCCAAATAAACCATGAGAAAGTTGTCCTTAAAATTGACTAGTTGATATCCCCATCGAATAGGAAAATAATAATAAGCGAGCATACCAAAGAATTGAATTATTCATCAGAGATTAAGCCAATAACTGAGATAAACAATGAGCTAAACTCAAGTGATAGCATATTAGCATGTTTCAAAGGCCATGACAGATAATAGAAAAAGAGAGGTTCAGCTGTTGATAGTATTTGTTTTCTACAGGAAAAAAACATCATTTGCCTGTTTGTAAGTGTGAGACTGGTACCATCTCATGTATATGTATTCAAATATAGGGCATTATTCAGAATGCAACAATATTGCAGTGCTATGATGAACTTTAGCATATTACTGTCTAGAAGACAGGGACAAAGAATAATAAATTACCTTATTCTGAATAACATCTTTCAATATAGTTGTTATCCTTGACAGAGTTTCACATTTTTTTTCCATTTCACTCACATGCGTCAGATGGGCCACATTCTTGTCATCCTAAAGATTACAGAGTCAAATAGATAAGTAACATGTTACGATCATGAACAGAGAAAAGTCAAAGTGAATTAAGCTATAACTGAGATACTTCACCTTTCTACCTTGAAGTTCCACTTGCAAATCTGCAATTTGTCTTTGAACAGTTGTAAGTTCTCTTAAAACCTTTATTAAATCGTCACCCTTTTCACCAGTAGAAGTGGATAGATTTTGAAGTTCTTCCTACAGGCAAAAGTTGGGGGAGAAAAAGGCCAAGCTCAGTAAAACTAATAATTAATGCAGGTATGAAACTGTAGTGAAGTTCACTTCCAGAAACTCAAGCTTCATCTCATAGTAACCAACATAGTCAATTGCGTCATGCATGAAAACAAATATGACTGCAGATATATAAAACTAGGAAAGTGACAAAAGAAATTACTTCACAAATAGTCATTCCATAACGTACGACGTATTATGAGAATTATCATTAACACCTATCTTCCCTACTATTATCCATATATAATGCCCCGCTCTGGGCTTTTCTTATGGTATGATCTACTTTGGTGCGTAGGCATTAGGTACTCATCTCCAAACTCTTATGTGAGCTCAACCCAAGAAAAAAAAAATATTAAGTGAGAAAATCTATCTACAAAACTCCTACATGTACAAGACCCCTACAAAAATGCACATTCCAGAGTCTTTTTTGACCCCGCATCAACAACAAATAGGTTTAAAACTTATAAAATACCATATGGTAGTGAAACAGAGGCATGACCAGCGGAAACCTTTTCCTAGGAAGCCTAATCCAATAACCAAATTGATAACTTCCACCAAAACCAGTAGTGAACTGCTGGAAGCAACTCAACTAATCTTCCTCTCACAATTCACCACCAGTTATTCAAATTGAGCCCGGGATCCCAATCAAGCCCCCCATCATCACCACAGCCACAAACCAAAATCCCTCTTTCACACATTGGGTAATAAAAAACCCTACAAAATTCAATAACCATTCAATCTCTTCCCGTCCTTTTACTGGATCAACTGCAATTGGGACTCTAAGAATTAGCTAGAAATGAGCAAATGGAAGAATAGAATCTTTCCGGGTAAAATTATGAACGCATACGCTATAAGTTGTTGATGCCGGAAAGAAGAAAAAAAATCAAAATTTAAGGTCCATGATACAAGTAAACAATTGACGTGAGTTGACATCGAAAATGTGATGATCCGAGCAAACAATTGATACAAGCAAGCAATTGCAAAATTGTGAACCTACTTGGGAAGGTGGTTGAGAGACGGAGAAGCCGAGATCGGAAGCAATTGAGAGGGCATCGGACATGCCTCCGATGCGCCTCAGAGGTTTCTTGCCGACCCACGTCGTGTCGCCAACCATCGACATTAGCAACCGCCAAAATTGCAGAGTTGATCGATAGATCGATCACTGTGTGTTCATTGCTGTTGAGCTGTGTACGGACGGCTATATTTGAAAATTTCAAACGGGACTCCACTCTCTTGTCAACATTTCTGTAAAGTAGATGTGCTGTTCCTTTATGCCAATTTGGCATGGATTTTTCAGATGCTCCGACGTCGTTTGAATTTCAAATTTTTTCCTTAGAATTACATAATCAATGGACTTCCTATTTCAAGAAGAAATATTGAAATACTTAGGCACGAATGAATACATGAACTCATGTGGACACCGCGGAAAATATATTTCAAGTTAAAATAAAGTTTGCAACTCTAACTCTTCTGAAGTAAAAATTGTTTGAAAACCGACAAGACATAACTCACACCTCAATATGCTTAGAAAGAGGTCTCGTCAAAAGTAAAAAAGTTTCCAACCTTACCTCAAGACCTTATTGCATGGAAGCATTGTCAACTTTGCAATAATGTATGAAATTTGAACCCGACCAAATAAGAATGATAAAGAAGTAATGCACGTGGATATAAACCAAATTGTTAAAGAAATGTTTCAAGTAAAATTTTGTTACAAATTACAATAGATTGAAATACTGGAAAAGAAAAAGACCATAACGGACTGTCCAGGTCGAACGTAGACCGAACTTCCACTGGTCCGGTCTTCCATCCGAAATGAATGAAATTTTGCACCGGTCCGGTCTAAAAGCCACATATGGACCGAATGATGATAATTAAAATCTATGAGCTGTTGGGCTATTGGGATGGGTATTGAGCTGTTGGGTACTTGGGTTGTCACTTACTCACATCTCAATTGATGAATTGTGAAATTAGGGCATCAATTTGTTCCAACTTCTCAATTGATTAATTATGAAATTAGGGCATCAGTTTGGGCCCAGGCCTTAGGCCCAAATTTCAGACAAAAAGCCAACTGACTGGGCCTGACGGATAAAATTAGGGTTTCACAGCTCCCATTCCCTCCTCCTCCTCCCTCTATATATTAAACCGCCCCTTCTTCGTGTATCTCATCGCATCTGGTTCACAGCCAACAATTAGGGTTTTTGTATTATGTTTTAGGGTTCTAGTTTTCTGTCGGTTGCCCAATGAGGAAGAGTACCCATATTGATAGGAAGTGCCGTATGACACTTAAAACGGCAGTGGGAGATTAGAGGTCCCCAATTCTCAGCCAGCTCTAAGGTTCGTAATCTTTTCGGATTCGTCTCTTTAGGGTTTGTTGTTTATTGGCTTATGCTTTTGTAGCTCTGCTCTTCTCTTCCTTGCTGTGCGTGATTTGGAACGGGACTCTGAGGGTTTAATTTTCTATTTATTCATTATGGTTCGATGCCACGTCGACGGTAGCTCCGGCATTGACCGTCGATGCTACATTGGACCGATAGCAATTTGCTTCGCATCTTGATAGGAACCTGTGGATCTGGTTTTATGCCATTGATTTACGGAGCCGTTTAGTGCGATCACATTAAATTTTTATATTTATAGATAATTAGTGGAAGCCAATGATGTTTAATTTTGGAATTACCGGCTGATTTTTTGTTGATGTTACTAGGCTGTCTGAGGCTTCTTACTTGCATGTTATGGTTCTCTGCTTTGTCTTAATAATTAAAGTGGTACGTATGATTATACTATTAAACGTTGGTTTTTGAAAAATACTTTTTTTTTTCTCGGAAGAAATTGTGTTTATAGTATGCCATCCAAATTTCGAGTCTGGAGAATTCTGATTTGCAGTGGGTATTTTTTTTCTTTTGTGAAAACAGTTTTTATAAGTTGAAATTCGTTTTTCTTTGATTAAAAAAATCTTATTTTGCTTGATTCAATATTTGTCGGACAAGTATCAAAGGAATGCTCTCATAATATGTCCCTAGAATGTTGCGATGAATATCTCATAATACTGAGAATGTTGCGATCAATGCCTCATATGTCCTGAGAATGCTAGGAATATGTCCCGATGTCCGCGAGAATGTCCGATGAATGCCTCATTATCTGTTCCGAAGCCTCCGAGAATGGTGCGATGAATGCCTCATAATATGTCCCGAGAATGTCCCGATGTCCCTTGAATGTTTTGACGGAAATGAATGCCTCATATACTCTCCGAGTAAGATGGAATGTATTTTTAGATTTGATACATGTAATTAGAGATGGATTCTCAATATTTGTAATTAAGCTGGGATTATGAAGTACATTTGTTAAAGAAATTGTATGTTGCTAATTTTACTCAGGATGTTTTATATGAATTTGCTGTGCACTCTGTTGGAGATTTAATTCATAAATAATCATGATTTTTGGGCAAAAAGTGTATATCAGGAATGATCCGACTTGAATTTGATATAATAATTATCAGGCAATTTAAAAGTTCTGTGACATGATTTATATGTAAAATTGGAGATTTGTCTTGATTTCAAAGTATTGTTTTGAAATGGATTAAAACTTTGAAATGGCCTTGACTGTAATGACACAGTAACAAGGTGTTTGAACTGCAAATTTTTTGCATTGAAAAATGGCTTCGGAACTTTCTTTGTTATTTTTAAGCTTCTACAACAAACTCTACACTGAGCCATGTAGCGCACAAAAAATATAAATGATTATGTTCCATGTTCTAAAATCCTGACCTCGATACAAAATCTGATAACAGTTAGCTTTTGATTTTTCTATACTATGTTGGTGGAAAGAACCTGTTTAGATTGAATGGCAGTGTATAAAACTCCTCATTTCTGTTGTCTCCTCTAAATGTTCTAAACTTCACCCACCACGGCATGCCTCTATCTTTCTTAGATTTTTCTACCTCTAACGTATTGTCGAGAAACACTGCCACGATCAGACCCACTGTTGCTGGCGACGAGAATATTGTGTTCATAGATGCGTTAAACTGCAAAGATAACACCATCGTGTTACAGTAAAGTATTTGGGGCATGAAAGTTATGGTTTATCACAAACTTACCCATCCGGCATTTGTATGCACCAGTCTTCCGCCATATTCATTAAAAAATCCTGGAATGGACAACCCAAGAAACAGCGAGAGCCCCGTGATGATAAGGTTCCTCATCGAATTCATGTTTGTGAACTGAAGAAACGATAATCCAACTGAGGCTGAAAGATAACAGGACAACCTTGTAAAGGGACACAGACAAGTAGAAAACAATAGGGAATTTCTTGAGCTAATGACATACCCACTAGGCCAAAGAGAACGCAATATAGGGCAGCAAATATGGGAAAGGGTATAGATGCAAATACAGCTCCAAATTTCCCTGCAAGCGTATGAAAGATGCATCATAAACGTAGCTTTAAGATTTATCTCATGTATCAAATGCAGATTACTAGTTTGGCACCTACCTAAGACGGAGAAGAAAATCATAAAGCCAGCAGAAATTTGAACAACTCTTCGACTTCCAACTCGGGTTAGGCCAAGTAGTCCCACATTTTCCCTGGATTATATGGCCATTTTCTGTTAAACTTGTTTCTTGGGGTATGAATATGATTAACCAAAAATATCCTCCAGCTGCAACAGAATGAGTATTCTTACACTGAGACAGAAGAACCAGTGCATGTTCCAAACATACCATCAAGCAAGACACCAATCCCCTATCAGACCAACAAAAAAAGCTATTAAGCTTTTGCAAAGACGCAGGAAAGAAAATGTAGAACAACTTATTAGCATTAACATAAGATCCCCTGAGCGTTCAGATACTGGTATGACGGGATGTTCAAGCCAAAGGGTATCTCGCCAAAGGCAACATTGTATGTCATGTTGGAGTAATTTCCTTTTCCTATAATAATTGGCAGGTTTGAATCTTTAACCATACAAAAATTTCAAGTTCTTGCTAAATTACCTCAATTGTTGCTTACTTCAACTCGGAGAGTCAATAGTTACCTATATAAATTGACATTATAGATGCTGTGCCCTGCTATACAGTGTGATTACAGTCCAAGGGAAATTGAAAGGGTTGCCTCAATATGCACTAATGTATTTGTTACATGTTATGAACTGCAAAGGCTCTAACAAATTTCTTCATGCCTACATTGCTTTCTCCGGATGCCCAATCACGTTGTTTAAACCCACAAATCCAATGGAATGTATTGTTCACTACCAGTGGTTGATATTGCTAATACAAGAAAAGGAGGAACGATAAATAAACAAACTCACCTGCCAGCCAATGCCCCGACTCAATACATAAGCAGGAGGCGGAGTGGCAATTGCCAAACGAGATGCTGCCTTGTAAGCACCCGTTGACTGCAGAAAAAGAATCGAGGTCAAGTAGTAGTTCTAGCAACGCCAGAAGGTTCCAATGAAATTATAATTTTGCCAGAACATTTTTTGTGTTGTATATCATAGTTAACTTCGGCTACTACTGTGAGACAATGAGTTAGAATAGTAAACTTAATAGATACCTCAACCATTGACACAAGAACCGCAGACATCATAGCAAATGAATGACCCGCCGAAAATGTAGGTGGGCCCCACTGCAGAGGGTATGGGAACATAAACCTAAAACTTCAAAGTAAGATTCTAGAACCAGCAAATGCAGTGTGAATCAAGACAAACTGAGTTTTTAAATTACCATGGGGCAGTAGATATAAGATTTGCTTGGTCGGTACGACAACTTATTTGAGTTTTATGTGGCTTGTTTCGGTAAGCACCACTGGCAGTCAAGATAAGGGCATAGATCCAAATGATTGTGATGCATATTAATACTGGAAACCGTTCAAATATTGGGACATCCCTGAATGGTCTCACATGCTTTAAGTACTGCAATTCACCAAACCCAGACAAGTATGAGGGAACAAAATAATAGTTATCAAAACAGATTTCCCCCAACTATTGTGCCGAAAATACTTACTTGTGAAAATCCAATGACCAACAGCAACATTGGTAACCCGATTTCCACACAGTTCCCCAACTAGAAAAGAAAACAAACTTCATTAAC
Source organism: Pelargonium australe (assembly GCA_036897465.1). Classification (NCBI taxonomy): domain Eukaryota; kingdom Viridiplantae; phylum Streptophyta; class Magnoliopsida; order Geraniales; family Geraniaceae; genus Pelargonium; species Pelargonium australe. The sequence continues at coordinate 1,894 of JAYMTH010003557.1, read as the reverse complement.
AAGCTGACATAACATTTCAAAAGAGTTGACGGTAAAAAAAAAAAACAGCTAAGAAGTGATATTTGGTACAATCACATATAGTGCGTATGAGTATATCAACTAGAGGCCGCGATATGACTTATGAAGAATGGAGGATGGACTGTACTGTTGCTCACAGCAAAATTAAAATTGAAAAGCTTGAAAAATCTAAAAGAAAAAAAAGAGGTTCAGAAATGCAAAAGAATCAATCTAGAACCAGCTACCCAAGTCACAGAATACTAATGAACACGTTGGAATTATAGATGTATGACAATAGAGAACAAATATTTGGCCTCAAGATGTGATTATTTGCATAAAATAAAACGGAGGCTCTACCAATAGATACAATGATTCCCTATAGCAAGAATACCTACATCAGGAAATCCTCGTTGAATTAATCCCAAACCAACCAGGCCTACCACCGGCGCCATGCCAAGTGGGCTAAAAAACCTGCAGAAGGAAACAACAAGCGTGTGAATAAGCATTATTACTGCAAGTCTGCAAATCACAAAGTAGTTAGCATAGCACTATTAATGTACCGTGAGAAGAGACCCCAAACTTGACTATAACCCAAGATGATTTGTATACTTGAGGCCACAATGAGGGCTCCTTGAATTGCTCGCATTGTTTGTATAAATCTCTGCAAACAAATTACATGGGAAGATCTCTTACATTACCCTATTAAATGAGAAGGTTATTATGTACTAATTCTATTAGAAGATTGAAATGGAGTGATATCATATACGGGCTTGGAGAACTTACTTCATGTGGATCAGCAATCCGTTGTAATGATGAGTCATGTATAATATAAGCTACGGGAATGACATAAGCCAAGGAGCCCCCAACAACAGTTGGCAATCTCGTTCCAAAAAGAGCTTGGAGAAGTGTATTTATGCCAGCTACAAAGAGTAGAGTTTGTATTACCCTTGCTTTGTCCCCCTGGTTGAATAAGCAAGGGAAGGTCAAAATAGAAAATGGAACAAAAATCAGGAAGTTGCAGATAAAAAGGCTAAGACCTAACCTACCATATTTATGAGTCCCACCAAGATCTTCTAGGCCAAAATTTGACAACAAAAACTACAGTATCCAATCTATAATGGACCTCGGCCAAAGGAAAGATCAAGAGAAGTGGTCAGGAAACACGAAGAAGCAGTATAATTTCAACCTAGAGCATCATGGGTGGGACCCAAATAGAAATGGGTATGAAGGTTTTTTCACACTCATATCAAATAGGTCAGGACTCAGGACAAAAACTTTCCTAAATTGAAAACTTCTAAACAATGTGAAGTTATAACTGAGTAAACAGAGAAATTGAATGGAAGAAAAGAGAGGCTGCTTGAGAGAACTAGCTTACAGCAGATCCACCCATATATGGGACGAGCATCGAAGGAATCATAACACTTGTGCCCAACATCAAGATGTAGTTCTGAAAGGCTAGTACAATGGTTTCAGCTGCAAGAAAGAGGTTTGTCAAAAGTCAAAGACAAGAAGGTAAGAATTTTGGCAGAAAATGTAAATGGATATGAACATCCTAGTGAACAAACAGTCTGACACATTTAAATTTTAAGACATGCAATAAAAATAATTATGGCTCTTTTGATACATCCTTAGAGAGGCACAGGGTCATGTGAGTGGTTACAAGTACCCTAAGCCTCTGTGGTTCCAAATGAAAACTTTGGCATGATATCAAATTTCAGGGCACGTAATGCAATTAACATGATCTGGAATAATCAAATATATTAATCAATAACACCGTGTAATAACAAGTTCAGCTCTTGTTAGAGTGAAATCTCTACATTTTCAGTTTCTCAAAAATAACTTATCAAGTGAAGTAATCATGCCATATGACTCCATCCAATTTCTCTGTGAACAAGCG
>JAYMTH010003556.1:0-10775 GCA_036897465.1 Pelargonium australe | reverse complement strand
CACCTCAACATGGTAGGTGTTTGTTTCTTTTTTTTTTTTTTTTTTTTTTTTTTTTTATTTTGAATGCTTGTGGCTGTGGTTGTTTGGTTAAGTGGGCTACTAAAAAAAAGTAGGTTGGGCTTCTTTTGGGCTGGGCTATCATGATTTGAGTTGTGGGCTTTGTGATGTCATATTCTTTTTGAAAGAATGTTATTTTATTTTATGTGGGCCTCTCGTAAAGTAGATGTATTGAGCTAGCTCCGCTACTATTTGCATCGATCTGTACAGCAAGTATTGCTAATTAGTTATGGTTACATAATGTTCACTTAACAAGCACGTCGAAGACAATTAACCAATAAAGTACTAATTATCAAACTAAATACATTGTATGACGTGGTTACAATTTTGACTTTGTTACAGTTGACTTGGTTCTCACGGCCTATCCCCAATCTTTCTCAACAGTATAAAAAATCAAATAAAGATCTCATATTTTTGTGCAATTGCAAGCTAGATCTCCAAATTTCGCGGCCATGGCGGACTCACATTCAGACTTAGATTGGGCATCGCTTCCCAACAACGTCCTGGACACAATCCTGGACAGGCTGGTGGCTCTCTCCGACTACGTGCACTTCAGTGAGGTCTGCAAGCCCTGGTCCGCGGTGGCGCTGCACCAGAAGAGGAAGTGGATCGTTTCTTCATCCAAAAAAGGCCTCCCTCGCCTCCTCCAACCCTCCCCGGTCTTCGACGCCTCCGGCCGAATCTTTTATCCTTACCGGAGGAGGTACTGTGGCTCTTCGCACGGATGGGTCGCCACCGTCGACGAAAATTTGGTAATAACTCTCTCAAAACCATACTCCTCTGCAAGTACTCGACACATCACCTTGCCTTCTGTAGGCGAGCGGGAAGTTTTCGGGATACCATTTTGGTACGATTACATGATCAAGAAGGTAGTTTTGTCCGATGACCCAGATTTGTTCCCGGATCAGTACGAGGTTGTCGTCATCTTTGGTCTCTTCAGATCGCTGGCAGTGATCAAATCAGGCCAAAAAACGTGGTCTTATCGCACCAACAGCTACTCTAACAACTACCCATTCCTGTTTTCCGATGTAATTTACTACAGAGGCAAGCTCTACGCATCGGAGACCAAAATGTCATGCGGCCTGCTGTGCTTTGACCCTGTTTCGAACTCGGAGCAGCTTCGATCTTACGAGGTTGTGAAGAAATGTTTGGGCGACGAATTAGACCTGCGTCACGTGACCTATCTGGTGGAGTCCACCGGAGGAGATCTGATGCTGGTCGAGAGGTTTCTGGCGACCGAAGAGGAAGAAGATGAAGGGTACTCGAGGAGGCCATTGACGGTGCATTTTAAGGTTTCGAAGCTGAGTGGTGAAGAGTGGGTGGAGGTGGAGAGCATCGGAGACGATGTGATGTTCTTGGGGGACAGTGAATCTTTGTGCGTGTCGGCGGTGGATTATGGAGGAGGTGGGTGCAAGAGGAACTGCATATACTACAGTGATGATCAGACGGACGTGCCGTTGTACACGCCTTGCCGAGATATGGGCGTTTATTGCTTGGAGAATGGGAGCTTTGACGAATTGGATCCTAATCAACATGATATGCCACCGTCTATTTGGGTTCTGCGCAAGCTGCAGAGATGTTAAATTACTATCTTCTTGGCTTATTTGTTATGCCTTGCTTTGGGATTATTTGATCAATTTGAGTAGCAAGAACATTATTTTTCTTTTTTACTTCAAAATTTATGGCTCCACTTGTTGTTTGTCTTTAGTTTAGAGTAACAATTTGTTGAAATGTTAGCTAGGCAAGTATTTGTTAATAAAATTGGTCGTCCTACTATTTTTAAAATCATGAATGACAACAACATGACAGAAGCAGAAATTTGCAGAAATTTGTTGATTCGAGGGTGGTGGCAAGTGTTGTTAACAACAAAGGTGGGTTGAGGTGGTTTATGTAGAGGTTGCTTCAAGAAGTTGGAGAATTGTTGGATTGTAACTGGTCTATGATGATTTACTATTGTTTAGGAGAGGGTAGTCATGTAGAGGATGCTATGGCTAATATGAAACAATCATTGATAAAAAAAAATTGATCTTTTTTTGGCAGTTCCAAGGATGTAAAGGCTTTAGTATTGGATGACTCTAGAGGGGTCGCTATCCCACGTTACATTTATGTTTAGTTTTCTTGCTTTCTTAGGTTCATCAAATAAAACATCACAATTTTTGAAAATAATTTTAAAAAAATTGAGTTTTTATTTTTTTATTTTTTTTTTATATAAAAAAATTGATTGCAATAACTTAAAGCTCATTTAATTGTGACTATATATAGTAATGAGATAAAAAGACTCTCAACCATGATTTATTGGCCGAGAGTTTTAGCCAATAAATAATGGTCAATTAAATGATGTCACATCAGCACTTTACTCCATACTCGCCCAATGAATTTTTGAATGCGGAGCGTCCCGCCCGAATCCTGTCTCTTGATTGAGAGTCTCAACTAGAGTTGGCAACTTAGGCCCGTACCTGTGGGTTACTCGTAAAATGAACGGGTTTGGTATACTACTTTTTACTCGATTAAGTTTCGGGTTAGGTCGAATATTGGTAATTGACGGGTTGAGTCGGGGATACCCGACTGGTAATGGGGACCCGTAAAACCACTGTTTGCTCATAATTACTCGTGGGAGAAATGATCTCCAACTCCCAATCATCTACGTACTATCGCACTTCCACCCATATTTGATCATCTACACCAACAAATGCAAGAACAATCACTGCTGGCGTTTCATCAACTGAAGCAAAAATTGATACATAGTACATACAAAACCTAATGCTCTGCATCACAATCATCATCATCATCATCTCATTCTTTTTTGTTCCATTTAATTTTACTAAACTTCATATCATCTCAATTCACAAATATGATTGTAGCAAATTATAGTAGACTTAATACATAGTAAGATCGATACAAAAATAGCAAATTAAGTACTTATACACAGTACAACAACCAAACCAAAGAATTAGCAAGCAATCAACTCAGAAAATTGAAGTAGAACAGAATAAAATACAATGAAATCATCGTATTCCCAAATTAAAGCAACTAGAATCAATATACCAAAGCAACTAGAACTCTTATTTCTTAACACAAAGCCAAAAAATAAAACAACCGATCAACTCACAAAACAAGGAAACTGAGGACCGATGAGAATAATTAATACAAATCAGACGATGTGATCTCAAAGCATATCATTGTTTGTTATCCTTATTTTTCTGGGCAGCCAAATATAAAGAAAAGGAAATCTGTGAAAACCAACCCGACCCGGCCCGTGAAAAACTTGTGAACATGCGGGTTGAGTTAGGGTCACTGTATTCCTACCCGAACCCACGTGGTACCCGACCCGTTGCCCGAATTGCCAGCTCACTCTCAACCACTGAGATTCCTGATACTATGCAGTAATTCCTAATACTCCGTAAATAACTAAAAAGAAATACATATACCCTAAAAATAGGTCAGGCAAAGGAGAGAAGTTGTCCATCCATGGCGGCTGCAGAATCAAACTGGGCAAGCCTTCCCGCAAACGTGTTGGATTCAATCTTGGTCAAGTTGGTGTCTCTCCCTGATTACGTCCGGTTCAGCGCCGTCTGCAAGTCATGGTTCTCAATCGCACTCAGGCAGAAGAAGCAGAGGATGGTCTCTGCATCCAAAAAGGGCTTTCCACAGCTCCTCGTCACCGACCCTCCAGAGAACACGCTCCCCTACCGCCGACTATGCTGTGGATCCTCCCACGGATGGGTTGCTACCATCGATAGGAATTTGGTAATAACTCTCTCTAAACCTCTCAATCCTGGTCACTCCACTATCTCTCTGCCTCCACTTGGGAAGCAAGAAGTTTTCGGGTTCCCATTCTGGTTTGATTATATGATCAGGAAAGTGATTTTGTCGGATGACCCGGATTTGTTCCCAGATCAGTACGAGGTGGTGGTAATTTTTGGTATGTGTAGGTCACTTGCTTACTTGCACTCGGGTGATAAAGATTGGGTTTTGCGTACCAACAGCGATGTAAGTGACAGCACATTTTTATTTTCTGATGTAATTTATTATAATGGGAAGCTCCATGCCTCGGAGATGGCGTTGTCTCGTGGCCTGTTGTGCTTTGAGGTTACTAGAGACAATGGTGATGGAAAGAAGCAGCTTGTTTCGAATGAGGTTGTGAAGCGGAGTTGCTTTGAAGAAGGTGAGAGCAAGAGAAAGAAATCAGACCTTCACAAGACTTATTTGGTGGAATCATCATCAGGGAGAGATTTGTTACTGGTTCAGAGGTTTCTTAAAACTGAAGAAAGTGACAAAGTCAATGCAAGGCCAATGACTGTTGATTTCAAGGTTTCAAGGCTGAGCAGTGAAGAGGAGAGTTCCAAGTGGGTGGAGGTGGGAAGCATTGGTGATGATGTTTTGTTCTTGGGAGATAATCATTCTATGGCAATCTCAAGTTTGGACTACCCGGATTGCGAGAGAAATTGCATATACTACACAGATGATCAAACTGATGTGCTTTTGTACATGCCTCGACGGGACATGGGTGTCTTTTACTTGGATGATGGCAGCATTGAGAAGTTGGATCCTGATCAAGATAACATGCTGCCGCCTGTTTGGATTTTGCGCAACTTGGGGAACTGCTGATTGCTGAATCTTGTTCAACTTTGTAGGTTTTGCTTAGCTACTTCTTGTTAGTACTAGTTTATACTCATGTTAAATTGTTCAAGTTTTTGACTTTATTTCTGAATTGCTCTATTAGGTGTTTTTATTTTCATTGTTTTGGAAAAATAGAAATTGTAGTTCATTATAAGAAAATGTTCCTTTGGTGATATGAGAAACAGAGTCTTGACCGTTTACACTCTTTTTTTGAATCTCCCCTAAAGCTTTTGAACCACATGTTGAAGAACAAAATTAGATGTACAGTTAGGTGAAGCATTTGTGAAAGAAAACATATTAATCTCAAAGAATCAACAGAAGTGATTTTAAGAGAAGATTCAATATGTCAAACATGACTTCACTTTCTTTGCTTTCCTTCTCTGGATCTATCTATCCCATGGTCCCATCATTAGAGACACATTGGTCATTGCTTTCGGTAAATGTCTTGGATATGATTTTAGAAAAGGTTCCTCTCCTCTGCGATTATCTCCAATTCAGTGATGTCTGCAAACTATGGCTTTCCCTGCTTCTAATTCCCATCTCCACCAGAGCCCACATCAACACAGATAAGAATAGTCAATTATGTCCGTGGGATGTTGCGACTCTTCTCCTGGATGGTTGGCCATAACGAATATACTTCACCGATGATGAAGTTGGCATCCTGCCATGCTCACCTCCTCGAGACACCGGCTTATTCAACTTGGACACAAATCCTAACTGAAATGACATGCTACCCTGCATTTGGATTTTTATCGAAGGTTTCAAGGCTATTAGGCTCCACTAATATTCGTTTTGTTTGGATATTTCAGTACTTAGGTACATTTGGGTTCCAGTTTAATCAATAATGCAGCATCTTTTTTGCTTGGAATTGGATTATATGTAACATGACATGTGTTGGAGAGACGTTTAATTTTAATCTTTTCAGTAAAATGTTGTGCTTATTGTTTCGAATTTGTTAATTTTAGTATTAAATAACACGATTAAGAATGTAAAATGTGAGGTTTGGATTATGATATTTACATTCTACACGCAGGGATGGTCCTAACATTTTTTTAGGCCCAACGACCTCTATGAGACTAAAAAAGATGCTCTTTATACAATTGAATGTCACCAAACCAACTCATAAGCTGAGACAAGTGGAAGGAGAAGAGGCCGAGAGCCACGGCATTGGCATAGGCATGGTTGTAGGAAATTGGCTGGTTTTCAAAATTAGTAACACGAATCCACCCTAGACTCCTTCTTCAACCCTCCCAACGCATGTCCATTTGGTTCTTTTCTTTTTTGCAAATCAAATCTGAAAATTTGGAAAAAAATGCCATTTTCCTCTTCCTCCAATTTCACTTTTCGTCTTCCTGTAAAATTTCTTGACCCACCTCTTTCTGCATGTGGGTCCGACCCACGCCATAGCATCAATCACGTTAGCAACAGGGTCTTCTCAATCTCAAGTGCCATAACAGGTACCTCTCTCTCTCTCTCTCAACCTTTGTGTTGATAATATATTAATGTTAATGTTATTAATTGCTGTTCTGTAAAAGGAAATGGAACTTTGTGTGTAATCTTCTTTCCTAAGGGAATTTGTTACGGCATAAACTAATGAAAAGAGAGCTCCTTTGATTGCTCTGTTAAATTTTTTTTTTCTACTTTCAAATTTCTTTTACAATGGATTCCCAAATGGAATTGCTTTTCAGCCAATTTCAGCTTGAGGGTGTTTCTGTGTATGTGGCATTGTTCCATTTTTGGATTCTCTTTCTGGCATTGGTATGTGAGGAGAGAGAGAGAATGTAAATGATGGGAGGTTGACAAATTGGAGAGCTTGAATTGGGTGTAATCACATTTTGTTCTTCAATCTATTTCTTGTCTTTTGCCTTTTACTTGGAGGTTAAAATGGGAGAGTATTCTCACCTTTGTTTTTGGACTAAGGGAAACCTATACAGTGCATACCTTCTTGCTGTTCTCATCAAAGAGTAAACCGAAACATTTCCTTTTGATAATTAAAACTAGGGAATGTTGATGATTTGTAGCTCCTTTAAAACTCTCGTTAGATCATTGTCGGTCAATTGATGATATTTTGCACCTTGAGAATGGAACCACATCAATATACTTATATTTGCTAAGTATCAACTCAGTACACTTGACTTGTCTTGCCAATTTCCTTCTTTTCTGTCTAGACTTGCAATTTTTTTTTTCCTGTGGTGTTGTGTTTATGTATAAGCACATCTTTCGTGCTGGTGCATGCAATAATTCTGTGAACTTTTCACTTTGACTGTCCATTAACCAACATTTCACTTGTGTCAACTGTCAATTATACCATTTGGATTTTTCTCACTTGGTCTGTTGCTCTTGGAATCACTCGCACAATATGATAAATTCTTGACTAGCTGTGTAAACCCAGAGTTTTGAAGGCGTGGAGATCTCTGTGACTTTTATTGCTCATGTTAGAGTGCTAAATTCAAGGTATAGGTTATATAATAGAATGTCACCGGACTACCACACTGTCTTAATTCCTATCTGTAAGCAAAATGGTGAAATGAATGCTCAATCAAGTGCTTCTTCTTTTTCTTCAGCTTTTCTTCTTATTTTTCTGTTGATGATAGAAACTGATTTAACATCTTTCATTACATGATTTTGGCAGCTTGCTGTGCTATTGCACTTTGATTTGCCAATAACTACTTTGTACTAAAAGCTGCGTGAACTATAGGTTGATGAGGATGAAATTTATTGGAAACAGAAGAAGAGCAATGAAGAGTTGGAAAGGTCACGTAATTCCACTCACGTAATATCACAGTCGGCTCAATGTGTTTGTAAGTATATTTTCAAAACTTCCTATTTGGTTTATGTTTTCTTCTAGAAGTCAATAGTACATTATCAAACTACCTTTCTTTTTTTCTTCCTTTTAGAGGATACTGGTATTACCTCAGTTTCCTTTCATGGCAGGGATCTAGTATAATAAAGAAATTACTGAGTGTTTCAGAAAACTAGCATTATAATACATATTAGGTGATTATTATAATCTAATCCTAACACCTTGTTCTTCTCCTTTCCGTTGAAATGTGTAGCTCTTGTTTGAACCCCTGATTTCGTACAGTTGACGCCAATAAACCCTTAAGCCATTGTCGGTTTAAATTTGCACCCAGAGTTCATGCAAAAAATTTCTCTTGGAATTTTTAAATAAGCAATGTCAATGCATACCAATTTGGCACCAAGTGTATTATTTATTGTTTTAGTTTGATATTTGAAATAATTCTTTCACTTGGTAGTTTTTGGTTGCTAGAGACCAATGGTTGGCTTATTTACTAATTATTTATAGAGTGAGAGAAGTGACCTCTTATTACGGATGAAGGTTGGTGCAAATATCCTACCTTTTTAATTATGATTTCTATAAATAAATAAAAAGTACTAACATTTTTATGGTTTTCTTGGTGCAAATTATAATTGATGGTTAAAGTGAATTAATCTTTGGTGTCCTACTTTTGAAGGAACTTTTTGTTTCTTATCTGTAGCGGCAACTTGCTAATTAGTACTCTTTTGTAACTTTCTTGCTAAAGACTCAAATAACACATGGTTTAGTTCTGTGCCTCTGTCCTTTCTCCACTTTCCAGAGCTTGGAGCAAATTAGTAACAGTAGCAATATACGATTCTAGTGTGAATGTACTATAATGATTTGAATTACCAATCATGTTCTTACTAAACCCGGCATAAAATATGACATGGCTATTACGAGTTGAACCTTACGACACAATTTCTCTTATTTCACTTGTAACTTGTTGGTCGTTGTAGCTAATGCTATGGTTGGACCACGTTCATGGGTAGGAGGATTATTTGGCCGCTTTAATAAACCCACCGAGACTGAGCAGTTTTGTGACTGGCCGTTGAGTGCTGTTCAGGTAAATAAGAATGCAAACTAAGTTATGGCTCTTCACACTTCATGCATTCTGTTTCTTTTTACCTCTGATACAATATCATTAATAAATAAATTCTCACACCTCCTGCAATATTTTTATATCTGTGTCAGTGCGCCTGTGTGTGTACATATGTAAGAATTTATGTGCATGGAATTCATTTATACAACTTTGTATTTATAGTGATAGAGTGATCGTGCATCTAAGTTGAATAAACTCTTTGGAATCACAATGCCAATTTATGGAATTTGTATCTCATTTTATACATAATTTATTTTATTGTTTTGGTGCAGTGCCATTCCTTGATTAATTTTTAATTACCATTCTTGGCCTCACTGAACTCGAGATGTTGTCTTACCAGGAGGAAAAACTTCTGAGGCTACAACAACGAATACACAAACCGTACAATGAGTTTTCCTCTGCTCATCGTGTATGTTTGTTGATCCTATACATTCGTCACATAATGCCCCTCTTTTTTCATATTTTTTTGTCTTCTTCTCAACAATCAGGATTAGGATATCTGCGAGGGATCAGTTAAAGACTAATATTTTGTTTTTACCTGCACACTGTATACTTCTTTTTGTTTTGCCATGCAGTCTCCTTAATGGAGACACACTAAATATCAGTTCTTGTCTACAATATATTTTGTTCCCTAGCTCTATATCATTATATGGACCTATCCTTTCTATGGCAGGAAGCTCTTAGAGATTTGTGGTCTGTATCGTTTCCAGATGTTCCCCTGAAAAGCATGATCTCTGAGCAATGGAAAGAAATGGGATGGCAAGGCCAAAACCCGTCAACTGACTTTAGGTACAGTTAATTTGATAATTATAAATGCTTAACTGATGGTATATTATAGTTCTTAACAACTGAGTTGACTGGGGAAAATTTGTATTATGGTTGAGAGTCACAAGGAGGGGTAATTGAAGTGAGTTAATAACTGAAAGATTGTTCTTGCATTCATAATTCATGTAGAAGTTCTAATGGATCTTATAACAAACTACTTAGGGGATGTGGCTTTGTTTCTCTTGAGAACTTGCTGTTTTTTGCCCGGAATTACCCGGTATGTCTTCTCCTCTTCTGTTAGATTCTTCAAATTTATGTTTCTTTCTAGCTATATCATGTTTAGGTCTTAAAAAGGTGAGTTATTACTAATTGTATTAAAATACAAAATGAAGACATCTTATCGTAGGTTATTGTTCAAGGAAGATGGAAATCGATCAACTTGGGAATATCCATTTGCTGTTGCTGGCATTAACATATCATTTATGTTGATCCGGATGTTGGACTTAAACTCAGGTTTGTTGGCAAGTTATATGTAACTTTGATATTATTTTTATCAAGTTTTGTAATAAGGTTGGCTTGACGATGGTCCTTGTTTGGATCCTATGCCAACTTCCTTATCTAAATAAATGGGAATCAAACTTTTATGATGAAGTTCAATAAACAAAAGCAAATAGATATCAATTATGATATAATATAATGAGCACAAAAATGTTTGCTTCCTTGTAATCATTCTTGTGATCCTTGTATCTTTTTGCAGTGAAACCAAGATGTCTTCCAGGAATGAACTTTGTTAGATTGTTAGGAGGTGAATGCTATTGCTCAAACTCAGCTATGCTCAAGTGTTTGGATCTGTTTTACAATTTCCAATTTCAGTCATTCAAGTAGTCAATCTAAACTTGTGATTTACATTGGGCATTTGCAGAGGACGCCCAAGCCTTTGATGTATTATATTGTATAGCTTTTGAGCTGATGGATGCTCAGTGGCTTGCTATGTGTGCTTCATACATGGAGTTTAATGTACTCTCTCTCTCTCTCTCTCTCTCTCACGCGCGCGCGCGCACACACACAACTTGAAGGAGAAGATGAAATGGACATCCCTAGTATACTTATTGGAATGATCTCCCAGCAAATACTAATTCTCTGCTACTTTTATTCCTTCAGGAGGTCCTAAAGGTGACCCAAACACAGTTGGAAAGAGAGTTATCTCTAGAAGATATTCACCAAATATATGATCTTCCAGCCCATAATCTGTTGCTACGGTAGCTTTTCTCTTCAATAGGAAGAGTACAGCTACGCACGTTGTTGAAACTGTGTGTGAAATTTTGTAAAGAAAACTAATGTGGCTTGTCCCACATCGCCTAGGTGAAGGGATATTTCATAGTTTAAATAGAGTAGTGTTTGGGCTAAGGGTGT
>JAYMTH010003555.1:0-10776 GCA_036897465.1 Pelargonium australe | reverse complement strand
TCTATAATATATTAATAATATATATTTGTTAATATCTGACCCGGCCGGTTGACCCGGACGGCTCGACCTCCGGGTCGGTTTTTAAAACATTGGTTACTAACATGAAAGCTACTACAGAAAAAAAGAAGTAGAGGAGAATCGAGGCTAATGTTTCTTTATAAGACTAGGGTTGCTGATAGTAACTGCGATGTGATATGCTATCTTATGTACAATAAAAGATTTCCAAGACAAGAATTACTTTATGAAGATAAATGGCATACTCAAGGGATTGGGAATTGAGACGCAAACTGGGTAGTCTTGAACCTATAAACACTCCACTAAGGGCTATTGTCTAGATAATGGTGGAAATTTGGTGTCCTGAGAAAGAAAAGGCAAAATGTTGCCAGATCAAGGGCAGAAATAGAATATAGTGCTACAGCATTGGCAATTTACTAACTTATGTGGTTAAAACAATTGCTTCCAGAATTCGCTTAGATAAGTTTGATATGCAATAGTCAAGCAGCATTGCACAATCCTATTCATTACAAAACCAAGCATATGGAATTCAACCTGAGAGAGCGTGTACTGTAGAGTAAGTGAAGGAATCTGTTGACTTTCAATGATAAGTCATGGAATTGGATTGTGTGAAAATGGATTAGATAGAGCAAATTATGGGATTGAGATAATTAGTAGAGTGATTCTTCTAAACTATTTATTACCATACATATCTCTTATACACATTATAAATTACGGATTCATTGTGTTCAATATATTGACCCTTACGATGTAGGCCTTAAAGCCTAACAACATTATATTGCTTTCACTCTCTTAATTTATTTATCAATCTCTCTCATGCCAGCTATCCTCTAAATTTCAACAATAAGCAAGTGCTATAGAGAGTTGACAACTTGACATTGACTATTGTTATTACATAGAACTCATGTCAAATGTAAATTGTGGACTTTATTCCTTGTATTGTATAGCTTTTAATAAGGGTGTTCATCAGTTCAGAACTAGATTGGGCCAAGGATGGGCCGAACAATTTTTTTTAGACCAGATTGGACCGAATCAAATGTGACGTTTGAGCAAATTAGGTAAGCAATAATAAAGAGAATTCAAATGAAAGTAACAAAAAATCCTTAAGAATTTTACAATTTCAAAGAGAACACTTAAATATTTAAATAAAAATAATTCGTCCAGACCGGACCAAAGACCAAAGTCTTTCAAATGTATGGACTAAAGACCAAACCAATCTAATCAGTTCGATCCAAATTTTCAGTCCGAACCAAAAAATTTGAACACCCCCAGCTATGACTGTACAAATAGGAGCTGTAATTTGAATGAATAATCATCATAAATTCTTCCCACTTCCATGTTTCTCAAAACACTCTGAACTTAATTCCTCATTAGAAGAAGAAAGAATGAATAGTTTGGAGTTTGTGGTGCCCTCCAAGAACAAAATTGGTTGTTACCTCTATCACAATTATTAGTTCTCAATGCATACATGTAAGTGCTGTTTGGAAAAGTACTTTTTAAATATGCAAGACTTTTGCCAAATAAGAGGTAGCTTTGCAGTTCAACTGCTGAGAAGTTAAAAAAATTTGCTAACAATTTTACCATTTGTGTCTTGGGGACATGAAATACCTACCACATTATCCACAATCCCAAACATACATAGTGATAATTCATCTGCATAACCAATTAACGTTACATGCTATTGACAAAAAAATGTGAATTTAGATGTCTTCCTTTCACAAAATTTACCAATTAAGCTAAATGAGTTTAAGACATCTAAAGTGATGCATGAGAGGAGAGAATGCCGAAGACTTATAATGCATTAAAAACTGTGCAAAAAGTCATGGAAAAGATTATTTAACTGTCACTGGTTTACTTAATTACAGTGTTCAGTTTAAAATAGTGCTTCTTTATCACTAACAAAGTAATTCATAGATCAATAGAGGATTAGTATGGATACAGTAATACACAGAAGACACTGGAAGTACAAAATAATGCACATACCTATTTGCTTCTGACACTGACAACCCCCAAAGAGCACCAGCAGCCCTCTCTTGAAGACCTGGGGAAGCATTTGAACAGGATTGCGCAAGATCAACCTGAAAAATCCACATGACACTGAAATTTCAGCATATCATGAAACTATCAACCAGATATATCATGCTTTTGAGTTTCAAAAGTGGCGAAAATTTAAGTTCCATGTGTGACACTACTCACATACACGGTTGAAACTCAGCTGAATCGTGTCAGAGTGCTCAACAAACCAAAATCAAATCTCAAAATCATAACTTTGTGCTTAAAGCTCCAATTTGATTTATTTTTTTACTTGATTTCAAGTAACTTTCCAAGAGAAGCATTATTATTCCTTTAGATTATTATTTTTTAATTTATTAACTAAATTAAGCAATTTCAAATCAGATTTAGAAGTTTTTGAAGAAAAAAAAATTCGCAACTTTATTCTCCAAACTTCATTTAGGATATATTTAGCTTGATTGGATCTTTTTTTTAGAGGAACACGGTTCATTCCTTAACATTGTTCTCTGTGGAGACAATATACTAGAAACTTACCGAGTTCTATATAACTTGTGCGACTGGTACACTTGCCGAAATTACGCACCAGTTTGTATTATAATAGACAGCCAAAATTTCAAGAGCTCTCTTGTATTTGATCACATACCTGTTGATTTGACTATTTTTTTGAGTCAAAGTCAAGGTCCTGTACGTCGTCGTATGGTCTTCTTATCCAAATGTTAGGGTTTCTGACTAAATCTAAATTAGGTCTTCTTTTTCCCAAATGCTAAGGATTTTGACTAAGGCAAAATTAGGTCTTCGAGTATGGGGCGGTAGCAGTGATCCACGTCCGGTTAGTGACTATGGGTCTGCGCAGGTAACAACCGTTAAGCGCTACCCCGGATGTGTGTCCGAGGAAACGCCTCCAGCGTGACAAAGCGTCTCCACACAAACAAAAAATATGTAAACGACTGAGAATCGAATCTCCGAATATCGTTATTGAGATGAATAATATTCGAAGATTGCGATGAATACACGAAGAACGTTTGAGAGCGTTTCGAGTTCTTACAAGTGCATTCAATAAGTGAATTGACCAAACCTGATAACGTTGTCTTGAGTCTCCTTTTATAGACTACAAGCTTACCTGGCCTCTGGCGGGGTCCGGAAGGCAGACGGCTGGGTGGTGGCGCAGCGCCTATTGGATCTGCACACCAATAGTACATCTGACACTCTTAGTCTGTCTCGTTTCCAGTTGACATCGCTTGCCTCTAGTCTCTCACTATATCTATGGCCTCCGACCATCTGAGAAGTGAGGTCCACCTCCAATAGACGTCTGGGAACGCATAGGCTAGGGTGTAGAGCCAGATGGGGGGGCATGGGACCTCTCCAGGGTCTATGGCTGGCCACCTGGTCCTCCTCCAAGCATTTGCTCCTTGTCTTGAACCTTTTTTAATCATCTTCATGGGGTCCCAGCGGCCTCATGCCCTCTAGGAGCCCTGACTGGACCTCTATGGTCAGCTGACCCATGGTTCGGTGGCACTGGGTCCGGTGGTCCGTGATGAGATGACGCATGTCCGGGGGTGCTTGCATGTCAGGCGGATAGGGGACAGGTGAATAAGGAGTATCTGGACATGGGGTAGGGCGGATAGAGGGTAGGCAGTATATGGAACATGCAATCCAGGGGGATAATTGGACAGGCAGTCCAGGGGGGCATGCAGTACAAGGAGGACACACAGTACCTAGGGGATAGACAGTAGAGGGGACATGCAGTACTACCTTCTTTTCCTTATTTTGTACTTTCCTAATTTCATTCAAACTCTTCCATACAACTGCTTTCTTCATTTAGGAAACAAATAGGTGGGGCCCAATGGTCTAGGACCCCCTGGGGCCGGTCACAGAGAGGGGAGGCCGAGTGGGCCCTACCTCCTGGTCGTGCATCTCACGTGCCCTCCTTGCCGTAATTCCCAAAATTGCTTCCCAATCTTGACTTTAGACCTTGACCTATTTTTTATGCCAAATCAACTGGTGTTTGTAACTACTATATTTTCATATCATAACGCAAGCTAATAAAATTTTGTAATCAAACCAATAATTTGTAACTAAGGCGCACATGTACCACACATGAAATAATGATACATATCATGTTTATTTATGTCTCTCTTGTTCGTACAATTTTTCATGGTTTAACCTTGTTAAGTTTAAAATTATGGGTAATTACAGATGAACACCTTATGATAACCCTTAATTTCAGTTGGCACCTTTTGACTATCTTATGGTTTGGAGAGTTCATTATGTCAGTTATATTTGACGAAAAATGATACTATTTGGTCATGTGCCCAACACATGATCATTTTTTTATTAAACCCCCGAAATGCTCATTCTTCTTCAACCTAAGTTCGCCGGTAAATTCATACTCGTCGAAAAATTCATAAAAATAAAACAAAATACCAACAACATCGACAACAAACTATCAAAACCATGAAAAATTGAATCACTATAAGCATTATAAAAACCAATTTTTGAAAAAATTCATTATCAAAAACCAAAACACCCATCTCATCTCAAATAAGGCAAACTATATGTATACTAAATTACCAAAATACCCATCTCAACTCATCTTAAAAGTTCAATATTTGGAGAGATTTTACTTTCTACGAAACAAAGAGCTACATCAAAAGAAAATCAACGGGTGCCTATTGCAATGACACCAAGATTCTAAAGCCACTTATACGGGCGCCAACAAAGCTAAAATTTAGGCTTCAACACGTGACAAGATACGAGATAAATAATTTGCACTCACTAGTTTTATAGTTATGTTGTATTTGTGTTTAAACAATCCGACGCATTTAGAAACCGTTTTGTATTAATTTGAATTCATAAAAACACTCACAAATAAGCTAGTTTATTAAAGTAATTGTGCCTCCTCTTGGAACTAAACATTCCCCATTCCCAACACACTTGCATGGAGCACATACTTTCCTTGAAAACGAATAAATAACTCCAACAAAATTATTAGTTTCCGCACATCATTTTCACAAATACAACGACCAAAGCGTACCGATTTATTGTTTCCATCAAACCAAACATTCCGATTTTTCCTCCAGGATTTCAAGCCTGTATCGCCTAATCTGATTTTTTTCCATATTTTTTGGTTGCGATTTGTGACCTCCCGGCGTCAATATGGGAGGTGACAGTGCTGTTGACGACGGCGGCGAATCAACCAACGGCGGCGACGAAGGAAGGGTCACCGTCAACATACGATGCTCCAACGGTTCCAAGTTCTCCGTTCAGGCCAACCTCGACTCCACCATTGGATCGTTCAAGAACCTTCTCTCTCGGAGCTGCGACATCCCCGCAGATCAGCAACGCCTAATTTACAAAGGTCGGATCCTGAAGGACGATCAGACTCTCAAAAGCCATGGTATCCTCCTTTCTGTTTCTTGTTTGTGTATTTGGTCTGATTTCCAGAGATTCGTGGTGTTTGTTGCTGCATTTTGTGATCATTTTGGTTGGAATTACAGTTATGAATGTTGATTTGATGGTAAAACTTGGACAGACGAGAGCTAATTACTCAAACATTTGATTGAATTGGCCATAAGATGCATGAGAGCTCATGACTAATCGTAGTTGGATATTGTTTAAATTTGTGATTCACATTATTGAATGCAAGTTGGTAATGCTAGAGTGATTAGGATTGCCTTATAGGTAATAACATAATGTTGTTTTAGTGCTGCTGTTGCTATATATTCCATGGAAGTTATTTATATATTTAGCAACGTCAACCGCAAGTATTAGACTTATGTGATTGCTGATAAATAGAAGTTATGCTTCTTCCTCTCTTTTTTCTGCATTGGTAAATAGCAAGATGAGCATTTGTGGTTAAGTCATTTTCTTGTCATTTATTGTACTCCCTCTGTTTCAAAATACATTATTGGCATTATATATGGAGTAACTGGATTCGGCAATCATTGATGCTATTGCTAACAGTTTTTGTAGATTATTTTCTGTACACTATGAGCTTATTGTGGCCTCAATAAGCTGCAACTTTTACTTTGTCCTATTATTTTCATTGTTTTCTCATCTATTTTTTGTTTCTTGCTCTAGTGTATGGAAATCAACATATGTTTACATAATGAACTCATCTTCCCTTGTTTGGTTTATTTTCTTGTGATATTCTATATGCTAAGATACTTTCTTTTCTTTTACAAATTCTGACAGTTGCTTTAACTTTAATGTTGTTAAGTTACATAAATGTTTTGTTATTTTTCTCCTATATCAAATTGTATTACTTTTAGCATTGCATTTATAGATTTACTGGCCATTACCCTACTCATTGTATTTGGAGGATATATTTGGCAACTGCTTGGAGTCTCATTCTCTGGGAAGTCTTTAAAGAATGTGACCGTTCTATATGATTTTAAATTTGGTAGGTTTAGAGGCAGATCACACTGTCCACTTGGTTCGAGGTTTTTCACCAGCTGCATCTGCCAACACCACCGGTGGAGCCAATCCTGGAGGTCCAAATGTCATCCCAAGTAATAGAAGAGGTACTAGTTTGAATGAAGGTGGGGCATTCGGAGGATCTGGTCTTGGAGCTTCACCTTTTCCTGGGCTTGGTGTTGGTGGGTTCGGTGGCAGTGGCGGTGGCGGTCTATTTGGAGCTGAACTCCCGGAATTTGATCAGGTGCAGCAGCAGTTGACTCAAAACCCAAACTTGATGAGAGAAATAATGGACATGCCTGTTGTTCAAAACCTAATGAACAACCCTGATATAATGCGGAATATGGTCATGAACAATCCTCAAATGCGTGATATCATTGATCGAAATCCTGAGCTTGCACACATACTTAATGATCCCAATACTCTTCGCCAGACACTTGAAACTGCTAGAAATCCTGAGCTCATGCGTGAGATGATGCGGAACACTGACAGAGCTATGAGCAACATTGAATCCTCTCCTGAGGGGTTCAACATGCTTAGGCGTATGTATGAAACTGTTCAGGAGCCACTTCTGAACGCTACAACTATGGGTGGGAATGCTGAAAATGATAGATCAAACCCATTTGCAGCTCTTTTGGGGACCCAAGGTGGGGGCCAAACTAGAGATCGATCAACTAACCCACCAGTTTCTAGCTCTGAAGGGTCTGCTGGATCTCCTGCCCCAAATACTAACCCATTACCCAATCCTTGGACCCCGGCTGGTGGTGAGTTGTCACTCTGAGACTCTGACTTCAGTTATTCTTAAGGATATTTTGGTTGCGTCCCTTACAGAATGTTTTCATCTTGTAGTATCATACTTCAAATTTATATATTTTCCATTTCCCTTTGTGCTGCACACCATTTTTGTGCTGAATTGATGGTAAGCTTTATCTTGAAAGTTGATAAGAGATATATGCTTGTAGCTTATTCATGGTATCCCAGTAAACTCATTTCATTGACGTCTTGTACCAAATTAATTATGAAGATGCTAAAATTGTCATGATAAATGTAGCTGCCTATTGAAATTATCTTGCAGGGTTTTCTCTTACATACTTTGCTCTTGTATATCTGAACATAGTTTTTAGATGATGGGAAATATTAGGAAAACAAAAAGGAAAAAAGATTTGATTGTTTTGACTGCCATTCTTCTACATGTTTCGAGATCCCGTAAAAGTTCTTGGTATGATCTTTGTAAGATTCCTCTACTACAAATTGTTATGAATTTCTTTTCTTAGTAAATGTTGACTTAGATGTGTTGAGCATGAAGAGCAATATGCTGTTAACTAAGTTTTATTGTAGCAGCTGGAGGTGCCCAAACTAACCCTACAAGGTCAACTCCTGTTGCGGATACTAGGCCGCAGGCTCCTGCTGGCTTAGGTGGACTTGGCCTCTTGGAATTTGAAGGCATGTTGGGTCCCATGCAGGATCCAAGCTCAATGAATCAGTTCATGCAAAATCCAGCTGTTTCACAAATGATGGAGAGCCTTCTCTCCAACCCTCAGTACGTAAACCAGGTATTGATTTACCATGCTTTTGTTACTTGTTTTGATAATTCAGGAAAAAAAATTGCTTCATGCATTTTTTCTTTTCTTTTCTAACATCATTCAATGGCCAGATTCTTGGTATGAACCCTCAGATGCAGACTATGCTTGATTCCAATCCTCAACTAAGAGAAATGATGCAAAATCCAGAATTTCTTCGTCAGTTGACTTCTCCCAATACAATGCAGGTTCATAATTATATACATGTCTACTTGTGCGTACGTGTATGTGTGTAGAGTTCTGTCTGTCTGTCTCTGTCTCTCTCTCTCTAATATGTGTGTGTCCATGCGCGCGCGCACACACACACCCATCTACATCATGCTTTTCCAACACTGCATATACAAATATATGTAAGTTGTAGGCAGGAAATTAGATGCAGTGAATTGTTTGCTTGTCTTACCTACACCTTGTAAATGAATAGTGGTTTTCATATAGTAAGGGGTTGGATTGATATACACCTTGTTTTGAGTTATGTACAATATTAATTACTTGTTATACATTTTCTTCACGTCTTTTCCTTTTATTTTTCTATCTTGCAGCAACTTTTGACTTTCCAACAATCTCTTTTGTCTCAAGTAGGCCGACAACAGTCAAATCAGTAAGAAGTGGCATAGTTTTGCTCTAAGTTTGTTTGATTTACTGTGCATCTTTAACTTTAAGCATGATTATTTTGCATTTCTACTGTCAGCAAAGGCATGAAATCACCAGAGTCTTATTTAGATCTGTTGCATCTCTGGACTAGCATACCCTATTTAATGTGTTAGTTAATAGTAAAGTCTAAAAATTAATCTAAAAGAGGAATTTCCATATAGTTAATGAATAGGGTTTGCCAAATTAATCAATCAGTGGATCAGTCCCATTGCTTTGTTACTGAATCAAACACAATGTAGAGTATGTTCTTATAAGGTAGGCCCATCAACATTATGTATAGTGTGAGGTTTCCATGCTGGCAAAGAAGTATCTGGGGTTATAATGTGGGTTCGTACAAGTGGGTTCGAATGAATTATTAAGTGAGGTTAATTGAGTCAGTTTATATTGCTGAGGTGGCACTCTCTAGTTCAGGAGAATATCATCCAACATGGGAGGTTACATATAGATGACAAACTTACAGTCTTTTGGACTCTTTAATAACAAAGAATAAAACATAACAAAATGACAAATTTTAAAGTGTATCGTACAAGTATTGAACTGTTCCTACACTCAAATATAGTAAATTAGTTAATAAAAACTATATTGTGGTAACACAGGAAAGTAAATCAAGTTCACTTTTCTTGACTTCCCTAATCCAAATGAAATGTTTCAAGTATTTATGCAATGTCTGGATGGTTGACCAGCTTGGTTGGGTAGCCTCCTTTTTTTATGTCAATTGTAGTGGTTGTACTAGCAGTAATGAGTTACTATCAATGGTTTTTGCTCTTAGTTATCTCCTAAGTCAGTGCTCTCTTGCAGGGAGCCTGGTCAGACTGGTGGAGGCACAGGTAATCAATCAATTAAATATCCATATTCTGTTTTGCTTTATATTCATGGAAATTTGGTTTTACAATTATGCTTGGTGACACTTCAAACACTTCTGTAGTAGGGTTCGTTTCAGTATGATGCACTTGTTAGCAAATAGTCTTCATGTTTTACTTTTCGACTCTTGATTAGATGATTAGAATGATCAAGGGTGGCCTTGTACTCTCTGGCCCAAAATAAATAAAAAGAAACAAAAAAGTGTTGCCTTATGGATAAAAATCTCCTACGATTAGTTTCTTTCCTTGTTAGATAAAAAAAGAGTAAACATGATCTCTTTCACTCGTTCATTTGTTCATTATATATATGTGTGTGTACTGTAATACATACGCAACTGTCAAGTTTTATTACTAGGAGTTTATACAGGTCTTTTGTTGATCTCTTTATACATGACAGGAGCAGTTAACAACCCGGGATTGGAGATGTTGATGAACATGTTTGGTGGACTTGAGGCTGGCGGCTTGGCTGTTCCTACTAGATCAGATGGTCATTTAGCTGCCTCTTCACATCTACACAAACCCGTACAATTCTGTTTTCTTCTGAACTCATTTCATTTCTCATCTTTTCAGTGCCACCAGAGCAGCTATATGCAACCCAGCTGTCGCAGCTTCAGGAAATGGGGTTCTTCGACACGCAAGAGAATATCCGAGCACTGATGGCATCTGCAGGCAATGTCCATGCTGCAGTTGAGCGGCTTTTGGGAAACTCCGGTCAGTAGGATCTCCGAGTACAGTTATCAATGGTCAGATTTCAACCTGAGATGTATACAATTATCGTTGGTCAGTTTGAGCCACATACTTGGACCGGCTATGCTACGATCCTCTCTCTCTCTCTCTCTCTCTCTAGAGATCTAGCAGGCCCGTGTGTTGTGCACATTAACATTAGGATATTTCATACAAATTGCGTGACAATTCTCGATTGATTATTGACGTAAATTTTCTTTAATTATAAATTACAAGTTTCAAAGTACCTGAAGTTGAATCATGTTTCTACTGCATTTGTACTTGATATCATTGTTGGTGTGGTGCTGCTAAAATGTGTGTAGAAGGTTGAGAATGGAAACATCATGGATTTTTTTGCCGTGGTAATAACTAATACTCCCATCGTCCCAAAATGAGTGTTTTGTTTGTAAAAAAAATTTGTCCCAAAATGAGTGTCATGTTTCTATTTTTAGGTTATTATATTATTGTGTTTCCCTCATTACCCTTATCACTTATGCACATGGGTAGATATGCATATG
>JAYMTH010003554.1:0-10777 GCA_036897465.1 Pelargonium australe | reverse complement strand
ATCAGGTCCCGTCTCGTCGCCCTCGATTTTACGAAATAGCAAAGGATGAAAGCCGCAATAGTCTTAGGTGCGCATAAACAAGCAGTCAAGCGCTTCCATGATTCCAAAGTCCGCCCCCGGGAATTCAAGGTGGGAGATTGGGTCCTCCGGAAGTACGGAGCCACCGGCATACGACCAGTCGGAGGTAAGCTCGCCCCAAACTGGGGAAGGCCCTACCGAGTCATCAAGGTGGTATGCCTCGGGACTTATCGGCTAGAAGACCAAGAGGGGTTCGAGCTCGACAACCCATGGCACGCAGAAAACCTCAAGAAGTTCTATTATTGAGGACAAACACTTGTAAGAGATTCTTGATGAATAAAATTAACAATGTTTGATCCCACTTGTATGAATGAACAATGTTTCAAGCACATGCGGGACCCCTATCCGCCTCTAATTTAAGGCCTCGAAACTCGTGCTTGCTCATGCGAGGTGACCCGCGAGTGGTACCCCATGAAAACACAATTCGTTCCCTGGTTAAGGAACAAGACTGGAAGGAAACTCCCCCTGAGGCACGTGCTCGCTCATGAAAGGTCACCCGATAAGGGGCCCCATGACGGCACACTCGTTCCCTAGTATAAGGAACGAGGCTAGGGGAAGGCCTCTAGTACCAGTGCTTGCTCATTCGAGGTCACCCGCGAGTGATGCCCATGATGACTGTGTCCACCCCGGATACGAGAAGATGACTAGAAGGAAACGCCCCTTGAGGCACGTGCTCGCTCATAGGAGGTCACCCAATAAGGGGCCCATGACAACACACTCGTTCCCGGGTGTAAGGAACCAGGCCAGGAGGAAGACCTCTAGTATCATTGCTTGCTCATGATAGGTGACCCACGAGTG
This sequence comes from Pelargonium australe, assembly GCA_036897465.1. Classification (NCBI taxonomy): domain Eukaryota; kingdom Viridiplantae; phylum Streptophyta; class Magnoliopsida; order Geraniales; family Geraniaceae; genus Pelargonium; species Pelargonium australe. The sequence continues at coordinate 9,901 of JAYMTH010003554.1, read as the reverse complement.
GTAGCCCATGACAACACAATTCGTTCCCTGATTAAGGAACAAGATTGGAAGGAAACCCCCCCTGAGGCTCCTGCTCACTCATGCGAGGTGACCCGTGAGTGGTGCCCCATAACGACACACTCGTTCCCGGGTATAAGGAACGAGGCCAGGAGAAAGACCTCCAGTATCAGTGCTTGCTCATACGGGGCCACCCATTAATGGTACCCATGGAAACGTTGTCCGCCTCGAAAACGGGGATGAAGGTGGAACACCCTAGCACTCATGCTTGTCCACGACAACTCACCTAAGGGTGACGTCCACACAACATGCTTGCCCTCGGGTATAAGGGAAAAGGCTGGAGGAACTCTCCTAAGATTTATGCTTGATTCATGAGAACTCACTTGAAGGGTGACGTTCGGGACAACATGCCCATCCCCGAAAAAAAGAGATAGGAGAAACTTCTCTCCAAAATTCGTGCTCACTCATAAAAGTTAGGAAAAACTGTCCCAAGCAAGCCCAGGACCATCCTGATAAAGGGGACATGGAGCAAACAAAGTCCCCAGCCTTTGCCTAAGGTCTAAGGCAAGACGAACGCCTCGACGACATGAATGTTGCGAGTAATCGGTGAGAAAGACATAAAAAAGCGCAAAGGAGACATACATTTGATGGAAGGTAAAGACAAAATTCAAATATATTCATTTCTCGAAGCAAGAAGTTAGAATTTTACAAACAAATGCACGAAGAGAATAGAAACTAAGGGGATAAGGCGCCTTCAGCTGGAGCTTCTTTTTCTGAGGGAGTCTTGACAAGAGGATTGAGGAGTGAGATATCTATTGGCTGGATCATTCGAGGAATCCGAGGTCCGGACACATCATGTTTGTGGCTAAACTCCTCGGTGGACCTATTTGTGAGTCGCACTCTCCAAGCAGTTGGAGTCACTCTCGCACGAAGATTCGGCACGCACGACTTCCTCTATGGAGGAGGGATTAAGGATGCATCGCCCAAAGAGCCCCTCAAACAATCGCGAGGGATCGATGTTGGGGGGCACCCACGGTTCACTTCCGGCCCTCCGGAGATCATACTCCTGAAACATGAGTATCTCCTCCAAACTGATGGGAAACCAAGGGTGGAACCTCCTCAGATTCAAACGAGAAGAAGAGGCGAGGAACCACTCATGAAACTTCTCTCTATCAGCGCCATCCCCAACAACGACGCGGAAAGCGCTGCTCCTCCCCTCATCTCACCCCAAGTTACGCTCGACGGTCAGGAAGTCCCTGAGCTCGGGAGATGCGCAGGCCGCAACCAGCGTCCTGGGCATTGAGGTCCCCGTAGCCCTAGGAGCCGGGGATGGCCCCGGGCGTTGGAAGCCTCCTTAGCTTAATCAACCAAGATGAAAGAAGAATCAGAAAAAGAAAAAGACGTAAGCGTCAAGAAAAGATGATCAAAGAACTTATCGAAGACATGAAATGAGAGTCAAGCAAAAGTTGAATTCCTTTGCAAGGGCAAGTTGGGAGGACTTCTGTGCCTCCTCCTTTTCTTGGAGCTCGGTCTCCCTCTTGCGAAGAATCTTTTCTCTCCCCACTGGAGGATCTCCTCTCTCCCCAAGATCTCCTCTTCCTTCATCTGGAGCTCCAACTCCTTCAGTTGTATCGCCTTCTCTCTCTTGCGAAGCTCTGCCTCCTCACTCCTCGCGGAGCTAGCAACCCGGGCCCCGGGGTCCCCAAGGCTAGTTTAAGCCTTGGGGACAAATTGTCCGGGACCCCTCCTCCGCACGGATCAGGGACCTCAAGTCCCCAACAAAATTTACAAGGACAGATTATAGCAAACCTTGTCTGGAACAACGACAAGGTCCCATGTCCCCCGGGCCCGGACAGACATCCACAAGAAGACAAAGGAACTACAAAAGATGCATCAACAAAGATTGTCCATCAAGACCTAATGACATCAAACATAGGATTCAACCTCTGGAGCTCTACTCCAGAGGACAAACACGACGACCCTTCAACTCTCAAACCCTAAGCAAAGGGCCCAGGAGACAAACTCCTCCGAAGACACAACGAAAAGATCGACCTGAAACATGGAGACTCACGGAAAACGAGCAGCGTGGAAAAGAAGATGACGGATGAAACAACTCCTGATACCTCAAAACCTACAACGACAAAATCAAAAGACAAAAAGGTCAACAAGAAGGAAACGAGCATACAACACTCGACGAGAAGAAGAGGCAATACCCGAAGCCCATGAAGGATCAAGGTTCAAACGCTTCAAATGGAACCCTTCACAGGCTTCTTGGGAACGAAGACGAAGACCTGAGTGATGGAAACCCCATCAACGAAGCCCCCGAAGGCCAACGAAGAAAAGCCCTAAGTTAGTAGGGGCAAAGACCTCGCCGAAAAATTTCCCGCCATAAAAGAATCAAACTTTCAGGTGAGAAAAACCCTAACTTTAACCAGATGTGGGCAAACGAATAATATAGCAAAGGTGAGACAACCAGAAGAAAGAAGATCAGAGCCAGATCCGACCAACAAAACAGAAGGGATAGGAAAGAAGAACAACCCTCTTGATCAAGACGAACTAAAAGTGAAGACGAAGGAGCGACGAGACGGAAGCAACAGTAACGGAAAACGGAAGCAAAGATCTTCTCGAAAGAAAACGGCTCGAAGGCTCTATCCCTCTCTCTCTCTCTCTCTCTCTCTCCCTGAACTCTCTGAAAAACGTAAAGAGTAAGGAAGAATGGAGAGTATGATTTTATAGACGAGGAAGACCAAGGGTTGGTAGGAAGACCAAGAGTTGGTGAGAGACTTCGATCAAGTACACCTCAGAACACAATACAACTCACTTATTCTCCAATCTCGTGGTAACAACGCAACAAGTCGGAGTTAGCAAGTTCAAAATTCAAAATCAGTCAAGAAGGTCAAACGTTTGAAAGCGATCGGATATAAGCCTTATCTGCCACGTGTCAGTACCCATGTGCATCTCCCAAAGATACGTTCGCCTGATCAAATCTTCGCCACGTGACCTCACTCATGCTCTCGCCCATTGAGCCCACTCACGTAGCTTCTCCCAGAAGCATGACCTTCTTTGCACCTGCATCTCCGGAGCCAACACATGACTTTTCCCACATCCGCATGAACGATCCTTGACCTGGGTCACGTGACCTCGTCAACACAGCCAGAGTTCAATCTATGGACCCGATCCTGACCAAAGTACCCAGGATCCGCCACAACCAGAAAGCTCATCCAAAAGAACAGTGCACTCATTATGAGCAACACTAATAAATCACTATCACTCGAAGTAGGGGGAAACTGATGCTACCCAAAAAATCACAAGACTAAAGAGCCAATAAGAGCGTACCATGTGGCATCCAAAGTGCCACATCACTGATGGACCGAGCGACTCCGTTCGGGGGAGTCAATGACTTAGGCCCAGCCACGGTGCTCCCCCAAGTGCCCTAGAAGGCTCAAAGATAAGACTTGAGCACAAGGCTCAATGATTCGGTCCCAAGGTCCCAAGATGATCAGCGCCTCCCCCGAACACGGATGAGAGCTTCAAAGTCCCTCACATGCATCCCTAGGACCCCAGGTCCAAGGGACCCAAGTTGCTTGAACCTCTCCCATGAATGTACTCTCCTCTGGTTGGAGCCGAGGGGTCGAGCGATCAACATGTGCGTCGATTGGGAGCTCCCCACGACCGCCATGGACTCGGGATAAGACATCCAGGGTAGGAGGACCGGGCATCTAAGACCTTGAGACTGGGAACCCTTGGGGACATGACTTCAGGATGTGAGCCCCATAAGTGGCCTCAAAATCTCCACCTCGTCAGATGACGGCACGTACACCCCTCTGGTAAGGTCTATAAATACCCTATTTTTGGTAAGAGAGAGAGATCCTGAGATATTTTTTTACACATACAAGCTGATCAGAATCTCAATCCCTGAATCCTTATCCAAATTCTAAATCTCAGACCTTAACTCTTCTCCCTCTAGGCTCTTAAGTTGAGATAATCTTCTTGAGACCTTTCTCCATGCTCTTAAGCTTTCCTCGGTGTTTTTCATCCCAGAATCACCCCGGGTCTCATCGTTCTTCAGTGTGCTCGTTTTGCAGGAACAATACCAATTCTCATTCTCAAATCTGGATCTGGAACTCAACCCCAAGCTTCTTGCTCTCCAAGTCTTGATTCCCTTGATGCCGTTAATCCTCTAAACTTAACACCGTGAACTTATCCATCTCTATCCGGACGAAACGACATCTCGACTAGTACGTTGAGGCCTTTTGTAAAACTTAGGCGCATCAGACTCTAAAGTCCTAAAGATCCGAAAGGCTTCATTCAATTTCAAACAATTTTCTAGAAAACTTGATTAGTGAATCAATTAAATTAATATCCATGATCTGATACCAATTTTTAGTCACTATTGACTTAAACATTAAATAAATAAAACATAATTTGTAGAATCATAAAAATAAATTGATTCAACCTTGATGCGCTAGTTTGATTCGCAGGTCAAAACAAACACACTAAGTTGTGGGGTGTAGTTTTCTTGTCCACGTACTCAAGGGAATTGTCCTAAGTGTTACAAATTGTTCTAAGCCTTTTCATATGAGTCAATCCACGTAAGCTTGACTGACCGGCGCACTTGAGCTTGTTTGTCGGCTGTCACCTACGGGGACAAGGACACCAAAGAACAACGAATCGGGGTTGTGTTTTCGGGATACCGCCTCAAGTGTGAGAGTAAGTCATTAGAATGAAACCACGAAACTCTAGAGAGCGTTTTTGAGAGAATAAGTTAGATAGAGAAGTGATTTTGAGAGAATGAGAAAGATCTTTCCTTCTTCATGTGAGAAAGGGTATTTATATAACCCCATTGGAGTGCTACATGTCCTCGTGTGATTGGCTAAGACCGAAATGGACCCCACTTGAAAGGCTTGGAGCCTTGGTTGGCTGGATGGCACGTTGTGCACTAGTTGGACGCGACCAACCCCTCGCACCGTCCCACGAGCCGTGAGCGGATGACGAAGACCTTGGAAGCCTCTATCACGCAGGATGATAACTCGCATTTTATACTAATTATTGAACCCTAAATCATGCATACTTGTCCCTTTTTCTCTCGTTTTGCACTCGAAAAGCCCTTAATTGAGTGTGAATTTACAAAAATGCCCTTCCTGGCACTTAAATGTCACAAACCCCGACTTTTTGTTATTTTTGGTGCTTTAATGCATTTATTCGCTTATTTGTGCTCAATAATGCTTGTTTTAGTGTTCTGGACAATTTCAAGATATCCCGAGTAGGCCCGAGCATGGAAGGGAGTGAAAACTGAAGTCAAAGAGTAAAAAAAATGGAAAAAGACCTCCAGCGCCGCGACATCAGCTCTCAGCAACGCGGCGCCCGCAAGACCGCCAAATTTAAAATTCAAACGCGTGTCAACAGCTTAGCAACGGGATCAACGAAGCAGTTAACGCTGGTCAACCATCGTTGCGCCGGCTCTCAGCGTCGCGACGCCAGTCTACTAAACCTCGATAAATTGAAGGTCGATTTTGGGGCAAAGTGTTCAATTTTCTGGGAATTTTCTCCACCTCCTCTGCACTTCCAGACCTCCACTTTCAATTCCAGAGCCTCCACTCATCCATTTCAAGTTTCATCTCTCAATTCTATAATTTATACTCTTGTATTTGGTCATTTTCAGATTTATATCACTAGCCAATTTGATAGATCATCATTGTGCACTTGTGCTCGATTGTGAGATCATCAATTGCTGCGATTTTAGGATTATCTTCACTATTTTCAGATTGGATTAATAATTAATTTAAGTTGTTTCGTTTTATGATTTAATTGTTAATTTTTATTTCATTGTTGGTTATGATGCAATTTAATTCTATGTTTATTATCATCGTTTCCGTCTATGTCACGACTATGATTAACTAATCCCTAAGTGATAGGGATGTGGTTGATTGTGGTGCGATGGACAAAACTATTTAGTAACCGATGTGTATTGAGTCAAAATTGAGGGGTTATGGCGGTTCGTTGAGTGTAAAGCCTTGTGGTGGCTTGATCTCCCACAACTCGGATCATAGCACGATCAACGCCTTGATTATAGGGTGGAGCGTGTGAATCGAGCTGTCTAGTAGAGGTGACTCGGAAGATGGTTTATTCTTCATTAGCTCTTCATGCCTACATAATAGCCGAGCACCATGCTAAGGTGTATGCACGACCTCCCTAGCAGTAATATGGTTGGGGGCGTAAATGATATGTAGGCATATGCCGAGGATGATATCTTCATCTTAAGTCACGAGTGAGCCGCACCATGCTCAGGTGATTACCTCGAAACTCAATACACTAGGTAGAATAGTTGCGTCCATCAATCCCATGAATATCAATTACATCCCGATTCACGTCTTCTCCAAATTCCGGGTACTATTTCTCCACTCTCTCTTTGCTTTTTTAATTGATCAATTACGTACTTGCATGCTCACCATTGCACATACACAACACGTCTCCCCCAATATTTTTTACTTGTTTTCTAGTTAGTATACTATCACGCAGTACACCACTACAATCGCCTCAAGTTCCATGTGGATACGATACTCGGACTTCACCGTCCTATATTAGGAGGTCGACACTGGTATACTTGTCTGAGCCGCACCAAGCGCCAAAATCCATTACGCTCGCCCAACGCCATTATTCGCATCCAAAGTCGTCGGCGATATCCAAAGTCGCTTGGAAACACCTAAGTCCATTGCGCGCGTCCAATGCCATTAGTCGTATCTGAAGCCGTCGGCGATATCCAACGTCGCTTGGCGGTGCCCAAGTCCATTGCGCGCACCCAACGCCAATGATCACCTCCGAAGCTGTCAGTGACATACAATGTCGCTTGGTGGTGTCCAAGTCTATTGCGCATGCCTACCACCAATGGCCGCCTCCGAAGCCGTCGGCGACATCAGACGTCTCTTTGCGTCGCCCAAGTCCATTGCGCATGCCTAATGCCAATGCTCGCCTCTGAAGCCGTCAGAAATATCCAACATCACTTGGTGGAACCCAAGTCCATTGCGTGCGCGCCTAACATCAATGATCATCTCTGAAGCCGTCGGCAACATCCAACGTCGCTCGGCGACGCCCAAGTCCATTGCGCGCCCCCAAGCCCAACACCAATGGTTGGCGCCCAAAATCATGAGACGAGTTCTCCTAATTAGTCAAATGCTCGAGCCAATGCACTTTAGCGACCAAAGGAATCACAAAACACCGAGCCAAGTCCGTCCGCGAAAGCCTGAGCCAAAAGGAGCCAAGAAAATGGACCAAAGAGTTGGTTGTATATGGGTTGTCGCGACAATCTGTGTACAACCAACCCCATCCATCCGTACGGAAGGCCAAGGAAGGTTGCTGGACAAAGGTTGTCACAACAGCCAATCCATTGTCGCGACAACGGGTGTCCATCCAACCAAAGTTATATCCATCCAACCTCGTCCGTCCAAGAAGCCAATGAGGTCCGCCAGCCAGCCAGTGTCGCGACTGCCAATCCGTTTTGCAACAACGAGTATTTGTCCAACCTAAATCCATCTGTTTGTACGTTCGGATGACCAAAAGAAGCTCGCCATCCATGTCGTGTCGCGAAAGCTAATCTTCTGTCGCGACAGGGGACGTTATCTCACCCACGTTCGTCCGTCCTTCCAAATGAGGCTCATAAGCTATGCCTTGTCGCTATAATCATATATGTGTCACTATAGAGGTCTGCCCCCAATATTGTTCGGTCTTTTTCTTTGATCTGACGAAGCATTCAACCAACCGGAAAGTGCCAAAGACCTTGACCACCATGTCATAATCGCAAATGACCATTCAAACCACTCTGAAAGTGCTCCAACTCTTTGAACCATCACATCTACATCCAACACCGCCCGTTGTCTCCTTAAGCCATTGCGCATGCTAAGTGCTAATGGTCGACAACCGACGTCGCCCGTCGACTCCCAAATCCATTGCGCATGCCAAGTTTTAATGGTCGACGACCAACGGCGCCTGTCGGTGCCCAAAGACATTGGGCTTGCCAAGTGCCAATGGCCGACAACCAGCATTGCCTATCGTCGCCCGAAGCCATTGCGCATGCCAAGTGCCAATGGTCAACACTGAAGCCGTCGACAACACCCAAGGTCTCCCGACGACGCCCAAAGTCATTGTGCGCGCTCAACGCCAATGGTTGTATCCTAAACAACCAACAACATCTCACAAGTCTCGATCCCTTAGGACGCTACCCCGCGTGGTAGAGGCTTCTAAGGTCTCCGTCGTACGCTCCCGAGCATAAGGATCGTACGATAGCACATCGACTCGCCCAGTGTCGTCACACGACACGTCCGTAGAGCAAGGCGCAGTTAAGAAGACTTGAAACTCTAGGATGCTATCCCGCGTGGTAGAGGCTCCTTGGGGTGTCGTCGTACGCTCCCGACATAAGGATCGTACCAGAACTGTCGGCCATGCCCGACGCCCGCGCACGGCACACCCAAAAGTTAAGGATCCAAGGCCTTCGTCATACGCTCCCGGCTCACGGGACAAACGGAAGTGGTCGGCCTCACCCGACAAGCGTGCAACGCGCCACCCTACCAAGGCTCCAAGCTACCCAAGTGGGGTCTACTTTGATTCCAGCGAATCACGCGATGACACGTGACACTTTATTCGGTGTTAGTATAAATACCCCTTCAAGTAAGAAGAATGAGATTCTCATTCTCACATATTCACTTTCTCTCTAGCTTTCTATCTCTAAAATTCTCTCTGGAGCTTCGTGCTTAGTCGGCTGAGATCTCATTCTCATGACTGAGGCGGCGTCCTGGAACCACCACCTTGTGTCATCGTTCTTTGGTGTGTTTGTCATCGCAGGTGATAGGTCGACAAACATCGCCGATGAATCTCGCTGGCGTACAATCAAGCTAGGATGGTCAACACTTTGAGACTTAGGGAAAATATAACACTTAGGAAAAATCCATAGCAACGTGGACAAGAAGACAAGACATCTAGTGTGTTTGCTTTGACCTGAGTCAAACAGGCGTATCAATATTCTTTTATCAATGTTGAACAATGTGATCTATAACTTTAATCGAATATATTGTAAGTTTATATCTCTATTTCCAAAAACGTAAAAATTAGCTATAATATATTTTATAAATAATTTTTTTGATATGTACTAGACACCAATGACACATAATCCCCTGAAATTACCAAGCTTGACACTCAACCTCTATGTACTTGGCAAAGTACTATTCAGCCAGTTAAATTTAACTAAAATACACTATCTCTCCTCATATGTCTTACACTTGGCTCTATTTATTATTGAAATAACATTTTCTCTATGATTTGTTGATTAATTTGTGAATTAACTTTGAATAATTAAGAGCAACACTTAAGACATGTGAGGATAGAGATTGTATGTCAAGGGCAAAAATGGTATTTCAATACTAAATAGAGTTGTGTGCAAGACATGTGAAGAGAGAGAGAGTGTGTGTGTGTATTTCAGTTAAATTTAACTGGCTGAACAGTACTTTGTCAAGTACATAGGGGCTGGATGTCAAGCTTGATAGTTCTAGGGTGTTATGTGTCATAAGTGTCTAGTACATATAGGCTGATTGTAATTATCCCTAAAATAAATACAAAACTAAAATTTCAATACTCCTTACCCAATACAGTTACACATAATAGAAAAACACAAATGTAACTACTAAAAATCATCTACTAACCCAAGTAACATTAATGTAAAATCCGCTTGTAAATCAAGTTTTGATTTTTTTTTTTTTAAAACAAGTTTTGAATTTATAAAGGGTTATATATTTCCAGATCCCATGGACTTTCTTTTTTTTTCTATGTTACCCCATGCCCTCAAAAGTTGGTCATTTCGACTCCTGGACTGCAAATTTTTTTGTTTTACACCCAATTTACCTACTATTGCCGGTAA
>JAYMTH010003553.1:0-10779 GCA_036897465.1 Pelargonium australe | reverse complement strand
GACACCTCGTTTAAAATCATGGATCCGGATGGGTCGCTCCGCTCCCACAAATTCTCTTGGATGAGTATAAATGATTTTAAATGAGGTGTCATCACCTCATTGGTTTTGTTAAGTTGCAACTGATATAATTTTATATTAATCTACTGATATGCATTTTACCCATATATGTATACCAATTTTACACATATGTCTTGCCTCTCGAAGTAAGTCCACTTTTCCAAGTGTAGTTATGTGTTCATTTCTCTCATCCAACCTGACGTGAGGTAGCATTAATAAAACTCACATAAAAATAATGTAAACTGAGTCACTACTTCATATATTAGATGAGTTATAAACTTAATTTTTAGATAAGAGTTAAGTTTTGTTGTTCTTACAGAAAGAGAATACTCATTTTGAAATAAATTGAGTAACTACTGCGTAACACAGGGCCGGGATAGTTGTTTTGGAATTGATTCCATCTAATTCGACTCTGAAAAAATTGATCGAATCTTGGACGTCTTGGAGGGTTTTGTGTCAGTCTTGATAGTCTTCCACGTGGTATTCTTGTGAATCGGCGGGTGTCTTTCTAGGGATTCTAGTAGGGTGAAAGAACTCGGTATGGATCTCTTGGGTGGAGTACGTATTGGGAATCAGGTCTCCAATTCACACGAACGCACCATTAAGTAGAGTCTCTCACGTCTATGAAAAGAGCGTAGGTCCATAGGGGAGGATTTCGCGTGGAAGATTCTGGAATACTCATCATTCCATGGAATGTGGCTTGGCTTGAGAGGCTTCAAAACATCTATCAGCTTGCATGCGCATGCGCGTAGTGAAATTTGAACTCTAGACCTCTTAGATGAGGTGAGGGTGCTCTTACCACATGAGCTAGGTGCTTGCTTGTGTTCACTTGCCTCTCTTTTGACTTTCAAGGAAGTGCGCATGATCTCTTACCCCGATTTTTTGCTTCATGCATCCGACATGAGAAAACAATTGTTACTTCACATGTTAATTTGTGGTTTAAGTCATGAATGTGCAAAAGTGCAAGACACTAGAGTGTGTTGATTATGCCATTAATATTGCAACACCACATTTCATGATGTTTGGCTTTGCATCATATCAAAAGAAGGATTACCCTAAAAGGTTAAGCTGCTAGGAAATGTATGCTACCAACACATCAATTATAGACAACAAAATATGGACATTTGGAACATGCATTTCATGTCTTTACCTAATATTTCAACATTTGTTGTCCCAACTCATATCAAAACCAACATGCAAGAAATAGACATTAAATAATAAATTACAAAAGACATATATAGGAGAAATAAGCTGATAATTAGTTGACTAAACATAGACATTATGATCTGTATTATGAAGCAATTTGATTGGCCATATATCCACTTAATTAATTGCACTATATATAACATATATCTGCTGCTTATTCCTCTTTTCTTCCAAACATATGACCTATTATCACAAACTACATGCCCTCCACAAACCTGCTCTTCAATTCCTCAAACTTATCAACTGCACACAAACAATAATTTGTTAATTTTCCATTACAACAGTCATTTTTAACATGTAGAAAAGGAAAAAAGATTGAACCCCATTCAATACAAGATAAACATAGTCAAAACGTAGACGGGTTGTAAAGATTGATACTAATTAATCGGTTAAAGAGTTCGGGATAGTTATTCTTACACTAACTGGAGAGACGGCATCTGATCTTGGCGAGAATACTGATGATTGGGTTGCAATGCAGTCACTTGGAAGTATTGTTGGGGCTGCATCACCTCAAAGTTACTTTCTGGTGGCATCAAATTCATGCTCTGCTGAGTTCTCTCATTTTCAGCTATCTGCAACCATATATCAATATCCAATGCAATAACACAGTCAGTCAACAAATATTTATCCACTGTTATATCATATATATATATGTATCCACATACAAGGGAATAGAGAGTGATCGAGAGAGTACCCTAGCTCGTAGAAACTGGTTATTGTTATGCAAATCGAGTTCCTACAATACAAAATAGTAAATGTCATGAAAAATCGAGCAAAACCCGGGATAGAAAAACATGCAATAAAAATTGAGAATTCTTAAGATGTTAAACTAGGGTTTGTGTGATTGGTGCATTCCTTTAAGACTATTCATATCATTTCTTGGAATATATATATATATATATATATAGTGCAGCAGGACAATAGCATGTGATGTGATATTTGTGATAAGAACAACTTCACAAGCTACAATCTACAAAAGGAGTCTATTGCAATATTTTCAAATATATTGAGAGACATTGCATATGCCTTAAAACTCACTAAAGTCATGACAAGAAAACATCTCTAACATGTTGATGATGGGAAGTGGAGACAACAACAGAGACTATATGTACTACTTATTGCAATTGGAAACACACCAATAGTCTAATGCTCTATTGCTACTCTAAAAGTTTTTTTTTATGATAGGAAATTATGCACATCCTTACTAATCATCAACTACAAATTAATCATTTTGGTTTCAAGTTTCAAGCTTTTTTTAGTAGATTTGAAGGAAAGATTTCCAAGATGTCCTGCCACTATAAAGTTCCAATATATGAAGGTTAGGTATTGTACATACGAATGAAATCACCCTTCAATTCAAAATACATATTCAATCAGAATAGTCATTCCATGCAACATGTTAGGCACAAAAATACGAGGTAACACCCAAGTACACAAATAAGCATGAAAACATCATGTGTTAGCAAATGTTGGTTTGATTTGAAAGCAACTAGTGATTCTTGACCATTGAATCTCTGTTTGTGCACTTAAGGTTTTCCAAAATTACAATAAGCAAAGGCTTATTTGAATACTTTGTATGGTTATTTCTAAGTCAAAATGAAAATAATTTTTTAACAATGTTTACTAAAATACATTCGGTATAATTATCATGTAGTGTGTTGAGAGATATCAATATTTATTGGACACAACTTAAGAGAATAAGTTTCTAAAACTCTACTGCGTCTTAAAATGAGTGTCTTATTCATTTTTAGGACTTAAGTTAAGCTATGCTTGAATTGCTAATAATATTCATATAATAAGTTAGTTAGTAACTTTTGAATGTTTTACAATATATATTTATGGTATTACAAGAAGAAATGTACAACATTAACTAACTTCTCCTTTAATGTTTATGAAAATATAAATCAAGACACTCAATGTGAGACACATGGAGTATTTACTAATGCATCATTTAACCGAATTTGAATGATGATGTAAATTTCATAATAACACTGATTTGATCTAGAATGACTCATTCCTTAGTTGAGATGATAATGATTTTATACAAAAAAAAAGTTATATAGAGTTCTTCATGTTATTTATGTTTATACTGACAAGAATGAAAGAAAAAGAGAATAAACATTACGCTTTAATCCTTTCGGCCGGTGTATCAAATATATTAAAAGTTCAAAGGAGAGGTTTTACTAGGGGAAAGACGACATGTCCTACCTGCAAAAAGCAGCAAGTTTGTGACACGCAGATGCACTTATTCTATATTAGGATTTTTTTTCTTTCTATTTCTGGAATGGAACCATAATTGATCAGTTTCTAGGATTTGCTAACTCACTGTTTTTTAGTTTGCATCTTACAAGGACAATTGTTTATGACATGTCCTATTCATGTACAATGACAATTAAATCTGAATGTACTAGTTGTAGCTTTTCTGATATAGAAGAACAACCTTAAATCTCTTACTTGTCTATTATAAAAATTTGGATTATTTGATTCATTGTTTTGGAGGATGGAACAATACAGTTGCCAGGTTAATATTAACTCCGCTAAAAACTTAAAGTTTAAGCAAATTGTTGATCGTCGAGTACTGAGTGTAATTCTACTCTAATATGGAGATAAGACATGATTAAAGAAAATAATAACCTTATTCAAATATGTGACAATACATCTAATACATAAAAGATGGTAATGAGTAGAAGAGTTGGAGAGAGTACCCTCTTCTGCATATACTCGATTTCTGCAAATAATAACTCGTTCTGGTAAAGATTAAAAAAAAAAAACAAAAAGACGTTGGATTAATATTTATTATGATGACGGGCAGTGTTCATAGATAGATTGTATTAGTAATGATAAATATATAAATATACCTTTTTGGACCGGATTCTGCTGATGCTTCTCTCTAGACGACCCTCAAGGTTCTTGAGATCCTTGGCACTTAAACTGCCTAAACACTCACCCATCATTTGCCTGTACATACATAACATTGCTAGTTAAAACATTAAAACAATAAGCATATCAAAGCTTAACATTTGATAGTTAAAAGTAAATACCAGAATATATATTTTTACCTGTTTGCATTCTGCAAATTCCCGATCTGTGAACGCAATTTGGCCGCTTCTTGCTGGTAGTACTGAAACATAGGTTCATGAACAATTTACTATACTATTAATATCAATGAGAAGCATTGTAAGAGTTCATAAAAATGTGTTTTTAGATAGACATAGTTAGATGAACGTTTAGATTGCAAAAAAACTATGTGTCAGTAGAGTGGTTTAATTAGAAAGTAATTAGTGGTTCTGAACCATTGAATCATCGTTTTCGCACTTAAGATTTTCCTATACTTAAATGGATTTCCCGGTAAACAGTTGAAGTTGTACATCTATTAACCGTAACATTTGTAAGATGCATTTTCATCCATCAATGACAAAATGTTCCCCGATTAAAAGTGTAGACATAAAAGTTTCATATTGTTAGATTTATGAGTAACTATTGCAGTAAGTATTATGGTTGTAGACTTTGTAACCCTTGAGATCACAAGTCTTGGTAAGAGAAAGAGTCATTCAACCAAAATGCTACTAACATATATACTCCTACACGTATTCAGTTATGATGAGAGTCTAGTGCACTTTGTCGCTCATTGTATGCAAATCGGTAGAAGAAATAGATACAAAAAGAATAATATTGAAGCCAAAAGCTTAAATTAAAGGGCAGTGTTATATATGTCCTTTTCATAAACACATAAGTAGTCACACATAAGAATCAAGGAGACATTTGGAATATGAGAATGAGGATATTGATGAATGATATAGAGTGTACATACCTGTGCATTAACTTCAGCAACAGAGCCAGTATTAGTTGAATCTGAACATGCCTTCTTGTACCTCTCAATTGTTCCTTTCACACTATATACATTCAAACATTTCATTAAAACAATTCAACCTATGAAATGGGCACTTTTCCCTATTATTTAGGAGCATCCAATTATGAACCTCTTAACATCAAGAGGTTCATAATTGCATTATCTTTACAAGATAATCAAACTGAACACTATAGTTCTCAAGAAACTAACTTTTAAACAATTACCGGAGTTGCTTTCTCGAATACTTAACTCTTTAGAGTTTTCCACTCGTATTCTTCTTGTTCACTCTACCATTTAGTTTTACCTCATATCTTAAACCTCGTGCTATCATATCTTTTCCTCATGTTATCTTAGTAAGGTCTGAAATTTTGTTTAAATTTATAAGCAACTCATTAAACCAAATAATTGAGTAGAATTTATCAATGTTAAGATCTTTGATTCTCATGTTTTTGAGTCTTGAAGTGCATTACATGCCTTTCATAGCTTCTAAGAAATGCCTGTGTACTAGGTTGCATAAACTTAATTATGACTACAGTTTCTTGAGTAAACTTCACTTTGGACTCCATATATATATATATACATGATGCAATTTGGTGTGACATTAGTTCTCATTGTCATTAAAATAATTCCAGACAATGAACAAACTAGCATAGAAAAGATAAAGTTCTAGAATTAGTATACATTTTAAAAGACATTCGAATCTTATGAAAAAAAAATCTTCAATTAAGTGAGCAATACAACATTGCATAAATATATATATATATATATATTGAGCAATTTTAGTACATTGTTAACTGTGAATGTAAAATATTCAAAACACTTAATCATGTTATTAGAAACAAGTAATGCATTATCACAAGTACACAACAATCTTCCTATTGCAAGCTTTCCTTACTTTCCTACTTTGGATTTAAAATACATTTATAACCATATCAAGAAGAAAGAAAGTACATGCATCTTCAGTAAATGATGACATGAAAGCCTTTTTTATTGTGTAAATTCATCAACCATAAGATTTAAAAGTCAAATCAACCATAAAGAATTGAAAAGACCTAAAAATGTAGCAAAAAAAATATACAAAACAGTCAAATCAACCAAGTTTCAAAGTTTACTGAACCTAATACGAAACCTCCAAAAGCAAAACCCATGAAATAAAATCTCAGTCCTCTCTCTATCTCTTCAAATCAGTCAGTCGCTGTTAATTTAGTGTGACACTGATTTGATCTCAAACACACACCTCAATACTATATTCATATTTTTCTGAAACCTTAATTTCGTCGAGCAACATGATTGGCTCTACTCATTCTACCGCCAGATTCGTGCCACGTGTCACTTACCCATTACACATAGGTTAATCCAATTACCCACCTCGGTAACAACATTAAAAAAATATTAAAAAATTTAAAGAACAGCTCAGAGCCTCAGCAGATGGCACAGTCGTACGGACTGGCAAAAATGATCAGAGCTTCTGATTGGCTAATCTAAGTGGTACCATATTTCTCTCTCTAGAAAAGAGTCTAGAGAGAGAAGAAACTGAAGTTTTTCACAAAAGAATAGGAGCAAAGATGGTGCAAGAAATGGTAGGTTACAGAAAAGAGCCCAAGATGGCTCAAACAGTACTGTATCTCACTCTTCACTTCATCATCAAGATTTGCTGTTTTCATTCAAAAAATGGGATCTAAGTAGAGGAACAAGAAAATATGGAAATGTAGAGATATATTTTTAAGCCTTAAGAAGTGAGATATGATTTTTGAGTGTGATGTGACCAAAGATTCTGCCTAAGTTGAGACTGAGAAAGCTAATTTTGGTGATCTGGTCTGATAAAACCCTAACCAGAGCAGGAGGCTTACTCTTGTTAAAGGTAAGGATTTTAAAAAACTATAAGGAAAACCATAGGTTTTGATGATTGGTTCTTCAAGATTTGTTGTTCTTTTTTTCTTTTAACCCTTTGAAACAAACCAACAATTCATTGACCAAAAATCATGTTATATATGGTATTTTTTTTTATCAGTACAAGACATTGTGGCTCCTTTATATACTTTTAAATGATTTCTCATAAATTAGTGCATGATGGGTATTTTTTTTTACCTTTGATGCATGACGGGTATTTTAAATTTATAATTCATGTGTTCGCTTATTTATTTATTTATTTATTTTTGTTAGAAATAGCGTTTAAAAATGATTCGCTTTCCTCAAATAAGTTGAAATATATAAAAGGATCATAAATTCAAATTTCACGGGGCTATAAAATTTGAATTATTCAGATTTTTGAATAGTTTTATTTTCTAACAGTTGAAAAAAAAAAACAAACAATCCCAAACTAATTTTGAAAATCATGTTTAAATTAGTAAAATTTAGATGGGCTAATAAATGGTTTTTTTTTTTTCTTCTTTTCTTTTTGA
The DNA here is from genome assembly GCA_036897465.1 of Pelargonium australe. Taxonomy (NCBI): domain Eukaryota; kingdom Viridiplantae; phylum Streptophyta; class Magnoliopsida; order Geraniales; family Geraniaceae; genus Pelargonium; species Pelargonium australe. The sequence continues at coordinate 3,264 of JAYMTH010003553.1, read as the reverse complement.
CATCACTAATAAATGGGTTTTAGTCAGCCCTAATTATTTTTTTATTTTTTTCATTTTCTAACAGTTGAATTCCTACTATTTCAATTCATTTTTACTCAAAATTAACCAAACAATCCCAAACTAATTGACTGAAAATCATGGGCTAATGAAGGGGTTAATTTTAGTCAACCCTTTGAAACAAAAGCCCTAATTAATAACCAAAATCTTCTTAATTACATCACAGCACTTAAGAAAAATCACTATGAATCATAAATTGGTATTTTTATTTTTTTGGTAGGAAGCAAAGTTTGGTAAAAGTTTATGTTTTTGTTTTGCTCAAAATCCCAATTTAGATAAGTTTGACTTAGGGGCAAAAGCAAGGACATGCTGCAAAGGAGATTTGGGAAATTTGGAGAAAAAAAAGCCCTAATTAGGGTAAACACTAGCTGTGTGACCTGATTTGGTTGTGATGGACTAAAAAATGGTTTGTTTAGCATGTTTTCACTAACCCACCAAACCAAAATCCCCATCTGGGTTTTTACTTTCAAACCCTAATTTTTGCATCTAATATTTGTGATTGTACCTTTTGAGCTCAGTTGAGGAAGAAGAAGAAGAGAGAACAAGAGTCATAGATGACATCAAAACATACTCAGAAGAGAGAGAAAAACTTAGAATTTGAAGAATATTGGAAGAGATTTGGAGGCTGATCTCACATTCCAAAAACAACTAAAGAAATATAAAGAACAAAAACCCATTATCCAGTAATGCTCCTATTTCCATTTTCTGCACCAGATCTGTGCTCATATCTATCTCCTACCACAAAAACAATTCACAAAATTATATATTTATAAGAAAATAATCAAAACCCATTATTTTTCCATTTTGTGTTTGTTAAAAACTGCAACAAGATTAATTGCAGATACTTGAACAAATTCAAAAAAGACTTTGTTGGAAAATATGAGAAAAAAAGGCAAATTCAAGAATTCAAGAAAGAAACATAGATCCAATCAAGGAAAGGTCATCAATTGATACAAGAACTGATATACCTATTGTTGGCATACTCGTAGAGGCGACCGCGGGTAGAGAAGACGATGAGGGCTACTTCAGCATCACAGAGGACAGACAATTCATAGGCCTTCTTGAGCAACCCGTTGCGTCGTTTGCAGAAAGTGACTTGCCGGTTAGTCGTGTTCTCGATCCGCTTGATCTCAATCTTTCCCCTCCCACCCATCTTTCTTTGGGGAGATGAGACCTCCCCACTCTCAAAATTTTGCAACTCCATAACCTCACTCTCTTACCTAAACATCCACAAACAAAACCCATCTCAACATAACTAAAGAAAGTGAATTATTCAAGATATATTTTGTAGTTAATGTCAGCAAGTTTATAAAAAGAACATGTGAGTAGCTAGGAATGGAAATCAACAAGGAAGAGAGATTGTGTGTAAGCTCATGAAACATATAAATATATACTCAAAAAATGAAATTAGTGATTGGGAAGAGACCCAAAAGAGGTGAAGCAAAGAAAAAGACTTGGAGGTTGTGTTTAAGTTATTTGCAGGTGATGACTAACCAGGAAATGAAAGAAAAGAGAAAGGAGCAGATAATTAAAGACAGAAACAGAGGATATATATGATCTCTTGCTTTCTTTTACACTAATCTGAACACAAAGAAATGCAGAAAATGGAAGCAAGGAGTGTGAGGGAGATGGGTATTTATAAAGTAAAAAAGGACCCTTCATTACGTTATGTTTTTGTAATCTAATCAAATTTATGTAACTATACTTTCAAATTATAATTAATCTTCTTCTGCTACTACATTTATATACAGTACTCCCCTTTGTTTCACTAAAATGTTCAATCTAATTTTTTTTGGCAACAGCATGAAACATAACTTTTGCTGTTTATTTTGCCTATATTATTATGAAGTTTAACACATATAATTGAGGTGTTTAAACAAAAAACCATGAGTTAACTATAACTTCTACAAGGGCAAGGGCAGTCCTGAACAGATTGGTCCGGGAGAAGAGACCCTTATTAGTAATGTTGATCGAAACCAAGGCGGATAGAGTGGAGATGGAATCCCTTCGAGCCATGCTCAATATGGAATTTTGTTACTCTTGGGATGCTAGGGGAAGAAGCGGGGGGTTGGCCCTTTTCTGGGATACGGGGATTCGTATCCGGCTGTTGGGGAGTTCGGACCATTATATTGATGTAGAGGTTATTATGAGGGAATGGAGTCCGTGGAGGTTCACGGGGTATTACGGGGAAGCTGATTGGAGGCACAGATCGGAATCGTGGGACAGGATAAGAGAGTTAGCCGGGTGAAGTAGACTTCTGTGGCTCTGTGCGGGAGATTTTAATGATTTAATGGATCAGTGGGAGAAGAGAGGGGGCAGAGCATATCCCGACAGTTTTATTCGAGGTTTCTCGTCGGCCTTGCGGGATGCGGGACTTGTTGATCTGGGCTATACAGGTTATGGTTTTACGTGGAGGAAGGGGTCTGGAAAGAGACCGGAGATGGAGGAGAGATTGGATAGAGCAGTGGGAAATGGGGAATGGCTAGCAAAGTTTGGAACCTGGAGAGCACATCACTTGCCTTTTTACACTTCAGACCATGCTCCTTTGTTGGTAGGTCCAGGAGCGGAAGACAGGGGTTCGGCTCGACGTTTTAAATTCGAGAATATATGGATGGAAGATCAGGAGTGTGAGGAGGTAATAAAAGTTGGGTGGCAGGGAACGAATATACAGAACAAGATCCAAAACTGTGGAAAGGAACTTAGGAAGTGGGGGGGGATGATTAGGAAGGTGGACTCAGCGGTCGCGAAACAGGGAAGATTACTGGAGAAGCTAAGTAAGAGGGAGGACTGGTGGGGGAGGGACAGGGCAGAGGAGGCTCGTGGAAGGTATCTGGAGCTCCTTCATAAACAAACGGTCTTTTGGAAACAGAGGGCTAAGACCCATTGGATGTGGGACGGGGACAGCAACTCGAAGTTCTTCCACAGGGCAGCTTCAGCAAGAAGAAAGACGAATCAGGTATGGAGAATCCGGAACAGTCGAGGAGTCTGGGTGGAGGGGTCAGAGGAGGTTAGGAGGGAGATGGTCTCTTTTTTCGCTAATTTGTTCCGGGCTAGAGAGGTGGTGCAGATGGAGCGTCTAGTAGACTTGGTCCCTAGAAGAGTGTCGATGGAGGATAACATAGAGCTGGAGAAGAGCTTCACGGCTAAGGAAATCAAGAGGGCCTTAGATTCGATGCACCCAGATAAGGCTCCTGGTCCAGATGATTT